>CAHIKZ030000232.1:117500-187500 GCA_903632075.3 Acanthosepion pharaonis
ACTAAGATAGAGAGCTAAAGAAAAGACAACAATAACAATAACAAAAAAAAAAAAGAATGTAATATGAGTTCTGGTAAAAAAAAAAACTGAGGAGAGACATTAGTTTATAATTCTCAAACATTTACTCACTAATGTCCCCAAGCACACATGACCCAGTGGATAAAAGCATTGTTTGATTGATCCAAAAATGACACAAAGAGTTCTGATTTCAATGGCCACAACAAAACCTTGGAGAGTTGTCAAGGGAAATTAACTAAAACGGAGGTATCCAAAAAACCATGGCACATGGAATAAATAAACGGTTCGGTTTGAAATTCCAACAAATATCACCTGAAGAAAGCCGGGGCGTAAAACGACCGAAACGTCGTGAATGTGGTAATAAAGATGGGGACAACAGTCCGAATATTGTAAATTGTATAAATAGTTTTTACTTCTCTGTCCGTCATCAATACAGTGTAATTTTTGTATTTTGTATCGTTAAGATTGCGTCCCACGATAATAAATCCTGATAGGATACCCGTTAGGATATCCATGCTGTAGAGGTTGAATAGATTCGGCGAGAAGACACTTTCTCTTATGCCCCTTTCCATTCCTGTGTATCAACTCAATTCATTTTCTATCCGTCTGCAAGCCGAGTTCAAATTCTGACAGAGTCTATTACATTTATTTACCATTAATACAATTGGGAAAATATTAATCCATTTCTTCTCTCCTCGGCTATAGATTAAATAACAAAGCAGACTGGGCTGTCTCACGAGACTTGAGTGATAGCCTGTCTAGGAGGACAACTCTAAATTCAAAATAATAGAGAAGGTAACTGGAAACAGGTCCACTATGTTTCCGAAGATGGCATGGCAGTTTACATATATTAAAAAGGAAGCTGTAGAGAGCTATGATTGACTGCGTCCTGCGTATAGATCAGAATTTAAAAGTACGCTTGTGGTTAAAATCAGAAAGAAACAGTTGAAATCTTTGAGAAGCATTATAAAAAAGGGCGAGGAAAATTTGACCCTCACATAACATATTAAAAGCAAGAAGGACACAGAGAGAAACAGTGAGCAACCTACCTTAGGAGCTCGGGAAAATGGATGGCACAGCATGTACAAGGAGGAATAATAAGGGTACACACATTACTTAGAGTTACAAAGGATAGGGACGTCCTGACGATAAACTACATCTAGAAGCAAGGCATCTGATTGGGATGTTTTGAGGAACGTGGAACCACCTTTTAATTGTTGTTATTCCTAGGTCCACCCTGATCCGGGTTGGTAGAAGTTGTTAGGTATTATGGGAAAATAGTTAATCCCCAAACTAGGGTCAAAATACTATGAAAATATTAAAAAAATTATAGTAAAAATACACTTTCATATTAAAAACTTACTAGCAATACATTTTTGTAACAGAAATTACTAATGCTCCCAAGAAAATTAAACTTCGGTATTAAATGACCCATAAAGAGTTGATATGCCGCTAAACAAACAAACAAAAGATAGGAAGTTGTGGAGAGCCATGATCACACTTGCCCTGAAGGAACACGGCACATAAAATATCTGAAGTTAATCTAAGCAAATATATTAAAAGGTCTTACCTTAAAAATTCCAGTGTTTATTAATAAAAGGCGACTTAGGTAACATTTGAACCCATTTTTAAATAAATTTCAAAAATGTTAATAGCAGTTATTGGGTTAACTTAACGGTTGACGACACGGAATGTGATGTCGGTGAACAGAGTTCAAATCCCGGCTCAAGTAGTTTAAATTCACTTTGCTTTAATATCATTGGGAAAGACCAAATGGTTAAGGCTAGGGATTACTCCCTGCTTCTATGTAGCCTAGTGCAACGTGTGGAATGTTAATTGGAAAGGAGATGGGCATTCATTGCACCGAGAAATGCCATAAATGATCGTTAAGGTCATGAATTTAATTTGAATTTGATTTGTGTAGTCAGTGGTAAACAAATACTTGACCAAATTATAATCTTATTTAAACACATTCCTTGCAGAAAAAGGGAGCTGAAATGTCAGTGTTTACTCGAAAAACACCATCCTTACTGTCACCAGGTTGCATGATTAAAGAACGCATTTTTTAATTGCTAAACAAGCATCCACCCAGGCGAAAAAAAAAAAAAAACAAAAACAAAAAAAAAAAACTTGTAGGGCGACAAAGTGTAGAAAGATAATAAACCAAAATTCGTTCTATGGTTGCGAGTGAATCTTCTTCTATGCAGCGTGTCTCTTCAGAACGTTGGCAACCATGGCTCTCCACAATTTCCTGTCCTTTGTGGCTCTTAGTAAATATTTATTTTTTTATCTCTCCTAATACCTGTTCTATTAACCTCTGCTTTCCTTTGTCCCTGTGGCCATTAATATGTCCTGTGAGTATCAGATTTTCCAAGCATACTTTCCTCATTATGTACCCTAGAAATATCAACTGTTTCTTCTTGATGTTCGCATATTTTTTCACCAAAATTTTGATAAAAATCAGGAGTGCGGCGTATTCACTCGACATCATAGAGAATCTGAAGTAGACTGTAGCGTATCAGTAGTCCAGTCGAGTACCCTTGGCTTGAGCAAGCGAGAAAATGAATTTTTCCCGACATTTCGATTTTACGCAATCGAATTTTCATTCATTTTCAATCGCCTCTTCCAAAGGAGTAATTTGTAATGGATAGCGGCTCGGATTGAGGAATCGGAAAGCCGAGTTCGAATTCCAGTTGAATCCATTACATTCATTTACGTGCTAATACCCTTGTGAAAGGTATGAATCCTCTTCTTCTCCCCACAGCTATGGGTAAATAGCAGGACAGACCGGAAAGTAATGACAACCTACTGCGGGAAAAAATCTGCCTCGTCAGTCATGTATCGAAAGATACATGTTCCCCTAAGCGTGTATCACACATGGCACATAGCTGACTGATTAAAATACTTAGATATTCAAATTTTTGTACTTGTATTGATTCTGGTATCTCCAAGTTTCCTCTCTCAATCTCTCTCTATCTATCTCTCTCTCTCTCTCTCTCTATATATATATATATATATATATATATATATATATATATATATGGAACATAGTAGCAACAGGAACAAAAGAATCATTGAAATGATACTTTTGTTCCTTTGCTACTATGGTTCTAAAATTGTTTTTTGTAAGCAACTTAAGATTTTGACCAGTATTGTTTTTTTTTAATCTTTCACTCCAAGCATGGCAACAAAGCCACTATCAAGCAGAAGGTTATTGAGTGTGAAAGAATTAAAAAAAAATATTATTAAAGAGAGAGAACAATAAAAGAACAGGAATTAAGAAGACAAAAGATGACGATTGACTTTGCATTTAAATTTTTGAAGATTAAACTTGACTGAAAAGCAAGAAACCGAAGAAAGTTCCACAAGCGAGAAGTGCGAAAATAAAAACAAACTGTTAGCATAGAAATTACGGTTACCTCTCACCATTTCAACTATAAAATGATGAAATCTTGTACCGCCTTTAAATTAATAGAGTATAGGTCTCATAGAGGAGAATAATATTTATTTTGCAAATACAAAAATGTGGCACAAGGTAGGGGAAAGCTAGACTTCAATCTGTCCTATCATAAACTTAGCTAGCCTCAGTTACTGACTCAAACATACTACAGTATTCCTTACAACAAAACAACACATTCCTACTACAGCCACCGTAATACCTCAAAGTCTCTATGAAGTCCTAACTAGTTCCCATATATACAATTTGTCTGTGGGGAGTAGGGAATAAAAATAACAACATTTAAATACCATAGAAGAGAGTTCATCAGAATAATTGCCGTGAAAGTATTTATTGTAAAGGCACAGGGTAGTTACCTTATGGCGGTAGGGAAGTAACTGAAGCTGAGATGCTAGGCCAGTACCAATGGCATTGCAGATTCTTCTTTGGATTTTATCAAAGATTTCTAAATATATACCAGGAGCACTAGACCATGTGTGGCAGCAGTATTCTAAGCATGGACAAATGGCAGACTTGTAAATATGTTAAGATTAGCTTAAAAGACGCCTTATTCGGCGACATTTAAGCTAGCTCCTGCGGAAGACTCTTTATTGGGCCTTCATCTTAATAGGTAGGGAGGAGTAGATGCGATAGGCAACAATAAACTACAGAAGAACTCAAAATTGATCTCTGCATTTAAGTATTGCATTAATATTTAAGCTTACCTTTTAAAAGTTCAACTATAATTCTTCTGTCGCCACTTAATGTAAAGACAATTTGATGTACGTAGGTCCTTACTTTCCATACAAGCAATTATTTTTATTTCAGGGGTAATTTTCGCTGGATTTCGCAATTAATTTCGATTATTCCCAAATTTATTTCCAAGTTATAAAAATTATCATGCAAAAAATTCGTCGCAAAAAATCACGTAAAAAATTTCTGAAAACAGAATGAACTGTAATGAAAACTTGGGAATCCCAAGAATTAGTACTCAAGTTACTTAAATGGTTTATGCTTTGTTCTTCTAAATTGAAAAGAAAGACATTTCATGTTTTAAAATCATCTTGCTAATAAACAAAGGACAATATAGTTTCACTTCACATGCTCTACAATTTTTAACGCGATTTACAAGACGTAGCCAAGATGTGACACAAAGGCGAAAGTATGCAGCAACTAGTGAGGATCAAATTCAATACATAGTCGTAATTGGTTTAGCGAGACAAACTTGCTAACCATCATACCACGTCGAAGTAATCTTTGCAAGTCTTATAGAACAGTAATAATTGGCACTTGCTCGTATCCGAACCTCGGGATCGTCATCTATAGATTTTCCAAGCATAGCTGTGGCACAAGGCCGAAAGTAGGGGGCGCCCAGTGAGAATCGAAATCAGTCGTAATTGTTCTAGCGAGACAAGCTTGCTAACCATGACGCCACCTCAAGGTGCCCATCGGGATTGTCATCTATAAGAAATTTAAGCTGCTTGAGCGTGCATCTTCTGCTTCTCAGAGAGAAAGCAGACGCTGCGTTGGGCTCTTGTTTAATTTTTGCATTTCGAAAATATGTTTGGTACATTTCGATGTGTGGGAAAACAGCTGGTTTGTTTTATATCCAAAAGCAATAAAAGGGTTTCCCTCCAAATTTCGTGAAGTGTATTTGGAGCCTACCTGTAGGTGATTTAATTTTCGGAGTCGACGAATAGCTGCTGCAGGTGCCCATGTCCAGAAAGAAAACAACGCAGAAGAAATTTGACAACCACCAGACGAGAATTGAAAGAAACATCAAAGTCGTTCCCATATCAAGTTTTTGGCTGGTGTACATGTTCTATTCTTCAGTTACCACGAACTTTACTTCGAAAATTGTTCCAAATTATTCTTTGAAAATAATTTTCTTCTTTTTATGTAGTTTTCTTTTCCGAGGACCTCCTTATGCAGCATTATGATTTTTATTATAAAAAGGCATATTTTATTTTCATTGATAATTTACGTACATGTTATTGGCCATCATCTGGCACACAATGCACTTAATGTATGTAATTCATTTTTGTATGTTAACAATGAATTTATCGTCTGTCTTTAAACTCGGCTCGTGTCTTCCGTCTTTGTGTGCTGCTATAGTATAATAGCACCAGTGGGTGCTACTATAGTATGATATCTCCAATCCATTTTCTACTATAGTGTAATATCTACTATTCATTTTCTAATATTTACCAACTGTTGGAAGTATAAATTATGTTAAAAACCCTTACCCAAACCCTAACTCTTAAAAAAGGACACCGCTTCGTCTTCAATTGAGATTATTTTGTTTGGTGTTGAGTTTGTTTATTTTGTAACGGAATTACATAAATGCTTTCTTTATGAATACAAATTAAATAAATACCCCACATTAAAATTACACTGTAGTTTGAGGAATTAATTGCTGTAGGCCGTAAGTGGATTGTTTGGTAGAGTGCATCGTCATTTACGGTCACAAATGCCTCGGTAGATATCATACTATAGTAGCTCCAATTAAATGTTACCTCAAACATTGGTTTGAACTATTTTTTTCATAGATATTTTTTTTAGCAAATAAAATATCCTGTACATTTTCTCTTTATTTTCGGGTGTCGGTGACGTCTGTGAAGTCCCAGTCTATTTCGGAAGAGTAGCCAAAGAGATTTGACGTGGCCATTCGCGCGAATTTGATTTTGGTGGACAAATCTGCGCGATGAAGAAGCCTACACACTTGGCAAGAATCGCTTCCTTCGCGGCTCAAAGGGGATTGAGACAAGCGGAATCTGCCAAACCGGGTTGTGTCGGGCTGTTGGATGCTTGGTCTTTTAAGGTCCGCCTTGGTTACGCCACCTCGACTGGCGCTGCCCTCTTCCGCCCGTATGGCCGTTGAGATCTTGTAAATTTTTATTTTTTGCCTATTCTGCCATTGGGGTCTTCGAATTTGGTCGCATTCAGTCTGGTCCCTCCTTCTCGATCCTACCGCAATTGGTGTCTTTACAGGAGTTGGAACTCGAGACGGCTTTGCTCTTGGGATCACTGAGACAAGTAATCCCTTTAACATGATATGGAACGACCATAGACTGGATGTTGGCGTGAACAGTTCGTTATCAAATGTGTAGAGGACCGTGGGGTGAAGATATAAAGAACACACGTGGGTTAAAATTTCCTGATAGCCGGTCCAGCTACATGAGTATGTTGGACTTTAATTAAGTCCAAAGAAAATAAACAAGACCGAAAATTATATATAAACAACAAGTTACAAGCACATGGACAGTTACATTGAGTTTGTGTAGTGAATATTATGTGTGTGTATTGTGGTGAGTGTTCGTACGTACGTGTATTAGTATTGTTCTTAGCGTGTTCCCAGAATTTGGGAAACGCTGTATTGTTGAGAGCTCACATATTGGTATTAAGCTGAAATTAAGAAAGAAGAGAAAGAATTACCTCACCTCCACGCGAAGTGGGATACAGCCCAAGGCCTGAGGGGAAAAGAGAGATCGAAGCAAAAGGTCACCCAGTATTTATAGCAAGAGGAGAGAGTCCCCTGGTGATAGATTAAGGAACTAAGGAGGAGCTAACTCCGACAAATGTATTATTTTGACTTATTACTTTAATGATATTAATAGAAACTAATCAATAAATAAGTAAAGAGTAAAAATATAAATAAATTATCATTAAATAAAGGAGAACATTTTTATTGTTTCGAAAAATATTTGAAAGATAAATAAAGCATGAAATTCACTACTGAACCAATCGTTAAAAAGTAAACAAACGAAAATAACGTTACGACTAGAAACGTTTTTCTTAAAAATTCGAAAATATGTCCTCATCAAAAAGGAAAAGAAAAAGTTATGTTACTGCAATCAATAAATAAGAAGAGGATAAAAGATTTTGGCAATTTCAATCATGCAAAGATTAATAATCAATCAACGTGTTAAAGTTCGTTTTACTTTTGTTTGTTTATCTCTAGTTTAGTATTATCATCAATTTCTTTATCGTTTATCATTCAGTTTTAATTACATTTTGCCGATAATTTTATTCTTTTATCCTCTTCTTATTTATTGATTGCAGTAACATAACTTTTTCTTTTCCTTAATGTGAATTAATTTTAAGTTGTTAAATTTGAAAGAAAAAAAAATCATTAACCGCTTAAAATTAATTCACATTTAAAATCGGTCTAAGTTATTGGAACCCCCTATGTAATGTGAAATTTAGTAAAAGATAATAAAATAAAGAAAACCCTTACCCCTTTACTACCATTATTTATCCTTGGTCTTCTATCAGTTTGCTATGATTCCTCGTGTAGATTATTCGCTTTTTTTGCGCACATTATGCATTGGGATTTTCCGATCCCTTCATACTTTGCTCAATTTCTGAAAGGCATCCTTCGCATTTTTCAATCACATTTTTGATCGTCTGTTTCTTCACTACCCAGACAGTTAGATTTCCGCATCTGCATGATTTTGATACCCCCGATATGTAACTGGTATGCTCGGTGGACGAAATGAGTTTTCCGTGTGCATCGAACGTTCTCGCAGTACCCAACCTCAAAAACTCGTTTCTCATTTTACCACTTAACTTCCGTACATGGCGACTCCGTAAACAAATAAAAACATGCCGCTGAAGAAATTTATATTAGCTTATTAGGCGGGCGACAAATAACTGGGGGTTGGGGGGCAACTTCGCGGTGCTAAACAGACTGGTTTGGTCATTGATTGTATCAGACTCATGGTAGGAGCACCAGTTCCTGCTGAACAAATCATCGGCTAGTTGTCAACGTAGGTTTTTTGGGCTATAGTAACTATTCGAATCTGTACAGGATTTAAAAGACACACCACAATATTTGTGAGGATATCTTTTTACTGCTTTATATTAACTTTTATTTAGTGACTGTAAGAGTTGCTTATTTCTCCTTGGGACCAGTAGTTGATTTCCAAATTCAGATATAAATTAGATTAGTTGATTTACTGTATTTCCTGCCACATTACACGCATATCTAATTTGGTCGGGAATAATTGTTGTTGTTAATAATAACAACAAAAATTGATGATTCATCCATAATTAGCCACAAAAAGGCATTGAGAAATTCTCAACCCAAATCACGTCCCAAAATTTGACCAAATGACCAAGATAAACAAAACCCAGCATCAAGGTCTCTGACTGTAAGATTGGACGTTTTGAGGAGCGTGGAACCAACACAGTTGCTGTTGCTCCGGCATCCACCCTGAACCGGGGTGGTAGCATCTGTTAGGGTCCCAGCTATGGGCAAATAGTGAACACACCAAACAAAAACAAAACACTATGAAAGTATAAAAATACATTTTTATAGTAAAAATACCAGCGATACATTTTTCTATGAAAAATGACCAACAATACCTATTTATGGTAAAAATGACCACCAATAGTGTCTCGTACGGCGACAATAATAAAAAACACCACTCAAGAAGAGAGAAAAGAAATTAAAATTAAGTAAGTTGCCTAGCAAACCACTCCTTTTCCTTGGGAAGGTGTTTCATTTTATTTTTAGTTGAAGCCATAAAATTGTGTTCAAAATATTTAGATTTCGGCATTAAATAACCATAGCGGTGTTGACATGCCACTAAACAAAATCAACCAACCAACTAAATAGAATTTTGTTTGAAATCCCTTCTTTGTCGAACAGAACACTTTTCAGTACTCATTCGTATAATATCGTTTTTCTTTCATTTTATTTTTAACATTATTTTGATATGTAATCAAAATCCCCCCCCCCACACACACACACGTGTGTAATTATCACTGGATAGTTTGTCAAGCAGTGCAGCGGTTTCAGCCTTAGTCTTGTTCCGGTAACAAACACAGCTATTGGGTTATAAAACACTGGTACATTTTTAGTGAAAAGTCCACCCGTTTAGTAAAAAAAAAAGGTAACTGTATATTCCATCAAAGCATTTGTAGCTTTTGTTTACAAATCCTGGCGAGAGCAGGTTAGTCTTTACAAGTAATTTCACTTACTAAGCAGGTTAGTCTCTACAAGTAATTTCACTTCTTAAGCAGGTTAGTCTTTACAAGTAATTTCACTTACTAAGCAGGTTAGTCTCTACAAGTAATTTCATTTACTAAGTAGGTTAGTCTCTACAAGTAATTCGACAATGAAGTTTATTATTTGAGATGAGGAATTGATTATTCATATTCTGTTTTTCTTTCCTTGTTACCTCATCCACCGCATAAGGAATATTACGAATAGCAAAAGTAACAACAGTTATCAGCGTGAAAAATAGAATCGATGAGCTGAATTTAAATTCCAACCTTGTCTCTTGCTTTCACTTTTGAACAAAAGTCCGTGCAAAAAGCATGAATGCATCTTTTCTCCTCCTAGCTATGGATTAAATATCAAGGTAGAGTAGACTCTCTAGCCTTGGGACCCACCAGTCCAAGAGAAAGACATTGATTTACAAAAAGCATGGAGAAGTCAACTGGAAACCACTCCATTCTAAAAAGTCATAGCAATTTGGAGATAAAGGAATGGAATTTTGTTCAGAGACACAATTGTCGGCGCCTTTAAAAATATTAAAATAAAGTGGAGGAAAAGTGACGTCTTTTAACAACATTTAACTTTGTTTCCTTGTGCGATATAAGTTGAGGTTTGTTATTGCTTTTCGTTTTGCTTGGCATTAGAGGATTTTTATGGACACATCACTTTATTACATCTTCCAGTTTAGTGACCAGATTTATGATAAAAGATTCTATTAGAGAGCCTGAATTTGACTGTCACTGACGAATTGGGCAATTAAAAATGTCCAAGTGCCTTTTTACTTGCTGGGCCTTTAAATCAGCAGAAGAACTATCAACGACATTTGACAATAGTGTCTCGTACGGCGACAATAATAAAAAACACCACTCAAGAAGAGAGAAAAGAAATTAAAATTAAGTAAATTGCCTAGCAAACCACTCCTTTTCCTTAGGAAGGTGTTATACAATAACGTGTCAAAATCCATGGGTTAGCAGTATGTAAAATCCTGAGTAACGTCATTGTACCTTGACTTCATGAAAATTGCTCGACCTATATCGGTTTTTCTCACCTTTGAAGACAAAGCGATGTGAATGATTGGATTTCGAACGTAAATGGATGCCTGACCAATAAAACATTCCATTTCTAAAATTGTAGGATATTTAAACTCTGATGGTCAATTGTTCCTAGTTCACAATGGTCACAGCAGACCATTGTGAACTACGAACAATTGATGTGAAGCCTTATGGCTCACGATAGGCGACACAATGACCGACCACTAGTCTTTCAAGTTCATTGCGCAGAATATTCTCAACTCTCTCACGGGATATGCTAATAGCATTGGCTATTTGATTTATAATCAGTCGCCACTCATTCATCCCCATGCGGAGAGCACAATCAGTGTTTTCTTTGTTATGGAAGTTGCAAGACGTCCAGAGCTTAGGTCATCTTATGACTCTCTTCCCCTCCTAAATTCAGCTGCCCACTTTTACACTGTTGATAAAGCCGGGGCATCATCCTTTATTCTAGCAGCCATGTCAGTATGAATGTCCTTGGGGACCAAACCCTTTTTCTGTAGATATTTGATAACACCACGATGCCAAATTTTGCCCATTTTTAAGAGAAGTCGCTACTAGTTACTTTTGAAATCTTCTTTGAACAGTCAGATGTCAGTTTACTTGGAAAAAAAAACGATGCAGTTATTAATAGAATGAGATGAAATGAATGCATTCACGATTCCTACAGCTCGTATCATTTCTTCATAGTCAGTCTATGAACTTTTCAGCCTACCCTCGTAATGACCAGAGACAGACAAGCGAGACAGGATCATCTCGCATCCATATTCAACGCAAGAGGTGCAAATACATATTCAACAGGTACGTTCAGACTTCTTTAGCTCGCATGTGACATAGGACCAGAAGATCTATGACACCGAACACTGCGCCTCACCTGGGCTTGTGACGTCGCTATTTGAATCCTGGACGATTGGTAATATGAAGCGTGGTCCGATAAATTCTGGTTACAGTTACTTCCTGATGATCCACGTAGATCCACGGACCATTCAGGTCGACAAGGTACCATGCTGGTTGGTAATTGTGCCATATTGGTATGGGGTGAGTTCACACAGCATTGGTTGTGTCCGCTGCTTTGCCTAAACATTTCATTGACCAGTGATCGTTGTTTCATTGCTTCGTGACCATTTGTACCAATTCATGGACTCCCTATATCCTCAAAATAGATGATTATTTAGCTGGTTAGGTACAGTGTCATCGGCCCCAAGTTTCCCATAATTGGTTTTAGGAACACTCTAGAAACTGCCAATGAACTACCACATTCACCCGATGTAAGTATTTATATATATTCTATTCGTGCTCAAGATCTTGCACCTATACCTATCAAGGAACTGTGAATCGTCTATCAAGATGGCATGGCTCAAAACCGCTCCAGAGATCTTTCATCCAGCTGTAGAGTGGATGAGTTGCAGTACGTCACTGGTCTATATGCACTCCTACACGACTGATTGATTTGTTTTCAGGGTTCAGTTAGACATTCCAACCACTTGAAGAAGGCGTACAACGGCCGAAACATTGTAATAAATATGGCGACAAAGATGAGGACAATAGTCTGAATAATGTTGATTTTTTTTGTTTTTTAAAGTTTATCAACTCATTGTTGGTTATTTAAAGCCTGAACATATTTTGCATTATAAGAACTTCTTTGGCGAATGACTATTGCATTATAGAGAATAACATTGATTTTTCTAGATATTTCTATTTAACCCAGAGAGGAAATGGATTCATACCTTTCTCAAGGGTATTTGAGCGTAAGTGAATGTTCCAAATTCAACTGAAATTCGAACTCGGCTCTTCCATTTCTTATTCCGAGCCGCCATCCATTACCCTTTGGTACATTATTGTATTGAGTGAACGCAACTTTGTCCAAAAAATTATTTAATAAAAGACCCTCGATAATATTGGCGATATCTTACTTTTAAGCAAATAATAATAATAATAATAATAATAATTAGTATAAATATAAACAAACTATTACAACAACGACAATAATAAGAATCATCATCATAATCAAATGACGAAGTTTCGATTATATGTAGTTGCACAGAAACGGATAATTGTGTCCAGAGTTCATACTGTTGACCAAAATTCTAGCATTCTTAACATTTCAATAAGAGGACACGTGTGGACAAAAACGCAAGATAATTACAATATATTAATTCTTTTGTAATAACCTTTGAGTCATTTTCAAGAAAATAAATTGCAGAAATCTCTGATATAAAAATTGTTGCTATTAGGATAACCCTTACACGGAGAATAACATTTCTGTTCGAATCTCTGGGATGAAGAGTTATTATTTAAATTCGGACTATTGTCATCATCTGGACATGGAAATTCAACCCATGTAGATAAAATCAAATTATGAAATTCCTTGAAGGTTGCTCTGATCCAGCGTTTATCAACCTTTTTACCCTTGCGTAACCCTTAAAATAAATTACATGTCTCAATGAACCTCTGCCCCCCCCCACAAATTATATACCATATCTTTCTCATTTTATTTTCATCATAGTTCACGTGGTAAATATCATAGTATATACTTTTGAATAACTGGATTAAGGAAAAATCAATACTTCTTTGTCATATTTTTGGGTAATGCTGAATAAAATTCATACTGTTCGTTTATAATACTTCATCAGGAAGTTTTCATTCACACACAAAAAAAAAATTCTAAACTCAAACGTAAAAAATAAACATTGGAGTATAAATTGGAGTATGAAGTCGCAGCCTAAATACGCCCCAAATACGCGACATATATCACCAAGTTGGATCTATTGAAGGGCTGTTGGTGTGTGCCTCTTACTGAGCGCGCCAAAGAAATATCAGTTTTCGTGACGCCTTATGGTCTATACCAATATCGCATCATGCCTTTCGGCATGAAAAATTCTCAGGCCACGTTCCAACGGATGATGAATTACTGTATGCGAGACCTACCTAATGTCGCGACGTATATCGATGACACAGTAATCTACAACACGAACTGGGCAGACCACATGACAACATTACAGAACGTTTTTGATAAGCTCCGACAAGCGAATCTTACCATCCACCTATCGAAGATTGAGTTAGGAAAGGTTGAATTGACATACTTGGGTCATAGAGTAGGATATGGCAAAATCTCCCCCATTGACGCTAAGGTTCAAGACATCTTGAACGTCCCAGCCCCACAGAACATCAGGAGCCTAAGGCCGGATACTATCGGAAATTCTGCAGGAACTTTTCTGATGTAGCGTTACCGCTTACCCAGCTGTTATCAAAGAAAGCCAAATTTGCCTGGACACCCTCCTGTCAGAGATCGTTCGAACAGATGTCTTTGCTATGTTCTGACCCAATTCTGAAGGCCCCGGAATTTTCTCAACCTTTTAGTCTGGCGGTCGATGCCAGTGATGTTGGAATGGGTTCCGTTCTGCTTCAGGTCGATTCTAATAACATCGAACACCCTGTCGGCTATTTCTCGCGGAAGTTTAATTCATGCCAGCGAAATTATTCGACTGTGGAGAAAGAGACTCTAGCCCTTGTCTTAAGCCTGCATCATTTTGATGTGTACGTGTCTTCATCCTGTCATCCAACAACAGTTTACACTGACCACTACCCTATCACATTCCTGCATCGGATGAAGAGTAAGAATCGAAGACTATTAAATTGGAGCCTGATTTTGCAAGAATATAATCTAGATATTCGACATATTCGAGGCACCGACAATGTATGTGCAGACGCTTTATCGCGCTGCTAACATAATAAAGAATATACCCTTGATATATATATATATATATGATATATATATATATATATATATATATATATATATAAAGGGGAACAGAGGAAAGAAAATCTTTAATTTTTTAATAAATCCCATTTCCTATTGTGTTGAAAAAGAATTGCAAGCGATCTTTTTTCATTTTTTGGTGAGGGGGTGTTACGTTAACCCCATATTTGTACCCTCACCTCAGATTTTATAAGTATATTTTCAGTACCTTGTGTATTTGCGACGAAACATATGAATCTTAATAACTTCTTTATTTCTTGAATATGCAGATTGTGGGATATATATTTTTTTATACCCAGATGAGTCAGGGCCAGTTCTCGGAAAAGAACCTTCCCTTCTACCCCCATTTCCTACCTGGTCTCTGATGCGTAGGCCAAACAGGTGCTGTTTGACAGATAGGTGCGAATGATATTAACCAGGTCCATAATCGTAGGCCAAACGAAGGCTGTTTGACAGATAAGTGCGAATGACATTAACAGGGTCCGTGGATAACGCATACCTTTTTGGGGGGCCAACACGTGTTGACTCAACATATAGCAGTTTTCGTTTCGCACGTGTTGAGGTAACAACGATCTCATATAGTTGCTGGCTATCGGCGGAATCGGACGTCACCAAAACCAGTCTTAGCTGTTTACCGTTAGAAGAAGCAGTTGTCACCTTCGTTGTTCGATGCCAGAAGAATTAGATGCCACCAAAAACCAAAGGACCGACGAGAGAATCTAGAACAACATCCTCAACCCAAGTCGGCTACACTCCCGTGATTTTTCTGTGTGTTCTCCTCGCCATCAACACGGATTGGACGTCGCCAGTCAAAAACTCATATTAGAACATTGTCAATCCCATCCTTTACTTTCAGAGAAGTGTATGAATATCCTTTTGATCAAACTGTACCCCGATAATAGTCAATCGACGTCGATTCCAACCTTATGTAAGTTTCTGCATGTTTTTCCATATCTTATAATCTGCTGTCTCTGTATTCATATGTATTTCGCCGCATTAGTATCTGTTTAATTGGTAACTTATCTCCCCACCCTTGTATTATTTAGTTTTCTTTTTCTTACTTCCACACTTTGTATATTCTATAAATAAAATCTTTGTATTATATATTCTCGTGTTGTCTTCTGTTGTTCTGTGTTTGCGAATTGTTCATTTTCTCTCTGCGTTTACCGACGTCCGGAATTGGAGAATTCCCCTCCCAACGTTCTTTTCTTTATTTTTATATCGAACCTTGGGATCTCTTACTTATTTTTTTTTTCTCGTTGCGTCCCGGCTATCGTAGTCCCAACGAAACCCTGGGCGTAACAGTATCAACTAGAAATAGCGTTTGAGCAATAAAATCTGTCGTATTAATAAAAAAAATCCATCACGACTTTAGAAATTACTTCCTAAAGAGTAAAAAAATTGTACTCTTAAACAGCTTATTGAAGGAAAGGTGTTTGAGAGTCCCTCAGTCTTTTCATATTCTCAGCACTGGAAGCTCTCCTGGTTGCTGTTTGATCTGGGTTTTCATTTGCAGGGGACATTCTTTTCCTCGCTGCAAACTTGGCTCTTTTGATTGCAATCTGGTCCTCTGCTGACAGAGATTTCTTTTTGTGAGATATACTGCTGTTGTATGCGATACGCAAAAATAAACTACAGAACTCAAAATTGATCATTTAAGTATTGCATTCATATTTAAGCTTACCTTTTTAATTCTTCTGCTGCCATTTAATTTAAAGACAATTTGATGTGCGTAAGTCCTTACTTTCCGTACAAACAATTATTTTTTCATGGGTGACTTTCGCTGGATTTCGCAATTAATTTCGATCATTCCCAAATTTATTTCTAAGTTATAAAAATTGTTATCGTACAAAAAATCAAGTAAAAAAATCGCCGAAATAAATCGCAGTAATGAAATCTTGGGAATCTAAAATTTCTGTAACATAAACTAGTGAAAGTTATGTCTCTTTAATTGAAAAAGTGTGACACAGTGACACACTGACATTGGCATTTATTATACAGAAGAAAAACTAGAAAAATAGGGTTAATAAATTACTACTTTAAATCAAGTAAAATTTAAATGTTACATTTCAGTATAAGAAGCATGATAAAAATTCTATATAGTTTTTGCATTTGTTAGAAACAAAAATACAAATTTCTCAAAAATAAATTAAGTTGATCATTTGCATGAATGAATAAAAATTGTACAGATAAAATTAATAAATTAACTTCAACGTAACAAGATCAAATTTCCTAGAAATTTTTTTGTGAATTTCGGCCACAAAAAGTTTGTTTTTAGCAATGTAAACAAAAAAATATAACAAGTCAGAAGGAAATTAAAAAAGTTGAAGTTATTCTAAATGTAAAAGTAAAAATTCCTTGAATTTCTTAAGCCAACTACTACAGTGAACTGCCACAATCCCAAACCGAGACTAAAGATCTTCACTCTCAAACGACGAGATTTAAGATAGGCCTCCAGTTCCGAGCGAAAGTTACACCATGATATGGTCATTAGTAAAGAACACCATAGATCTGAGATTTTTTTTTAAAAAGTTGGCTTCCAAAGTTAGTGCTTTAGATTTCAAACATTTTGACAATGTATATGAGATGCGTACAAATTAGATATTTTAGCGGATACATACACAAACCTCATATTAAGTCCAAGTGTTCAGAACTCTCATTCAAAAACATACAAATAAATATTTAATTCTAAGCAGTCAGGGAAATTTAGCTATCGAGAAACTGAGCATCAACAATATCATCAAATTGATGGTTGCCAATGATATATGTTCCATTTATCCAAACCAATTCAAATTGTACATACCAGTTCTTGTCCTACCAATTATGGGTGAATGTTGCGAAATTTTAGTCGGCTCATACTTTTGTTCGACAACGGGTGAATATAGATTATCTGATTTTGTGATTTAGCTTTGCTTTCCATTGAAAGACTATTGTCTGAGATTAGTTATAATAAATTAATAGCTTTACAAAGACAAAGTCGAGACGAAATAAGCTATTATAATTGTTTCATTCATTTTCGTACTTGTTTTGTGTATTTTATGTTTAAAATGTAACATAATTAAAGTGACAGACGTTTTTATGCTTTTGGTTTTAAACATAGATTTATGAGCTTACCTTTTTAATTGGGCTTTGTTTTATTACAAAGTAACAATTTTGTCAAATTTTATTGTTTCTTTAAGTTTATATCTTCTGTTTATAATTTAAATACCAAATGGAAGATGTATAATTATTTTAAAATTATTTGGCGTTTCCTGGCTCCTCCTAACATTAGAACTTGGCTATGCCTCTAACTACTACTAACTTCCTTATGTAACAGTTAATCCTGGTTCACCCAAGGCAAAATTTGAACTGTAGTCATTTTTTGAGCTCTCTACCAACTTCTTTTTGTTATTTCGGTCAATGTTACGTTGACTGCTTTCATCTGGCATTTTGTAAATGTATATTTTATATTCTAACTAGCAGTAGAACCCGGCGTTGCCCGGGGATGTAACAGTAAGAGATAGATCAAGTATCAGCCATCATAAAAACTGAAAAATAAAATTGACAAAGATTATTGTTTAAGGTTGACGGACACGCATGTCTTAATTAGATTTTTTTTTTTTTTTAGAATTGGTCAAACCCAAACTCAAACAAAAAACATCAAACTTTTCAATCGTTATGAGTCTACCGATTGAATAAAATTTTATTATAAACAATTGTCTTGTAAATGGAATTTTTAAAGCATTCTGAATGTAAAAATAAAGAAAAAAGTGTGCAAGACAATAACAAACACTACCTGCTAAAAAAAGTGAAGTTTTGTTGAAATTAGTTGAAAAATGTAGGAAATCCGATCCCATATATAAACGAACACACACACACACAAAAAAAACAACCTGGGTTTTATAATAAGTATAACTCGATATGAGTTGTCCCCCTTTCATTCTCGCGATTAATCCTGTTTTCAAATTGATTTTGTGCAAAAACAATTGTGTTTTTCCAATTTTTTACGTAGTCCTGTGAAATTTTGTTGAAATCGGTTGAAAAATGTAGGAAATCCGATCCAATATATAAACGTATTTACACACACACACACACACACACACACACACACACACACACACACACACAATCTTTTTTTATAATCTTTTTAAGATGATACTAGATTCTAATGATAATGATTGTTCAAAACTTAATTTAATACTTAATTCTTGTTCTCTTGAATTTTTTTTAATGGATTATCAACCTTTTGTAGTTTATATAAAGCCGGAAAATACTTTCAGATTGTAAGAATTTTTTTGAAGATAATCATGATTTTCTAATACTATCTAGGAAAAGAAGGTGTGGATTCATATCTTGCCCAAGATTATTAACGAACCCGACTGGAATTGGAACTCAGTTCTCCGATTTTCAATTCTGTGTCGTTAACCACTACACCACCACACATTCAATCTAAAAAAAAACAGAATTTATTTTAAAAAAATTGCTTGTCGTACTGATAACACCTAGATCTTGACAATTATTGTGATAGTTCAAAGTACTTGAATATAACAGAAAAAAATGAGGGATTAAAATAAAAATAGACATAATATGTCTAGATTATTCAACCAAACATGCCTGAATGAAGATATGTTGCCTATATATATATATATATATATATATATATATATATAAAATTTCGACCTGAATTGAGCAAAAAGTTATTTCATTGTTTGATATAGATGGTAAATGAAGCAAATCTTCTTGTTCAATTTCTCAAAGGAAACTGTCGTAAAATTAACAGTATAATATATAATGAAATAATAAACTGTAAAGCCGAAACCTATGGTAAAGCCGACATAATTCAACCCACAGTGGGGCCCGAGATAATTAAGTTTCAAATAGAAATTAAGGGTACAAATAAACTAGGTTGTTGGAATAAAAGAGGTAAGATGAATTCTTTTCTTTTCAGTAAGGAAACGCTTTCTCTTGGAATTTTCGCATCCTAAATTAAAGGCTTGGGGGAAATTTTCTGAATATTTACTAAATAGACGAGGATATCCTGGGGGGGGGGGCTGCTACTACTACTACAAGAAGAAGAAGAACCACCACCACAACAACAACAACCACCACCACCACCACCACCGGTCTGTCTATTTGAAGTTCAATGGTATTTTATTTACACAGGCACACGTGGTCGATGCTTGAGCTCATGTAAAAAAAATACATTTTCGAAAGCTGATTTCTAAGTTATGCAGTTCCTCCTCAATTGGTGGAGTGGCGGAATACAGTCTTCCTATGTCCATTTTCACCTCTTTAGTTTTGTGGTTAGTAAATATTAATATAAACATCGTTGTGAGAAATCCGAACAACAATATAGACGTGTTTGTGTTCGCCATTATTAAGTATGGCGTACAATTGGATACATTGTCATTTTTTGGCGCTTCTCTGTGGTGTAATGATTAGCGAGCTTATTTCGCCATATCAATTAAAACTGAGTAATGAGTTCTATCGTCGATACTTGCGGGCTTAGTAGTTCACTATTACTTTAATGTTGTAGTAATTAAGTAATATTGAAAGAAAAACTACTGATTAAACGTTATCTCTGTATAGAAATTGCGATAAGCATTTTATCAATGTTGGAGACATTACTTTTTTCTGCAATGATGTCCCCACCCCTGTTCAAGGTTCAAGAGACACTCAAGGTAGAGGGATAGAGAGTAAGAGGTACAGTTTATGGAGATATGTAGGAAAGATAACGGTTGACCCCTAGATATGAACAGGTTAAGATTCTCTTGGGAGTCGGTTCCACAAAGCAGCGGTTCGTGGCAAGAAGCTGTTGGAATGGAGCATACGTCTCACCGGTAGAATAAGAAGGAAATGACGATGGTTTGCTAGAATGTGCGTCGCATGGCGGATCCTAGCCATAAAGGTTAGGACTAGCGGAACTAAGGAATTTAATACGTCTGAACACTTTCCATGGGAATAGCAATAGAGTAGTTAGAGCCTTGCGATGTTTTGTCTGTTTCAGGGTGGAAAATTATTCGTCATCCACAAGGATGTGAAGAGACATTTGGACTCTTTCAAAAACTGGAAAGTGAAGACTGTGCAGCTCCTGCCCATATATGGAAGGAGTACTTCATTTTCAGCCTAATCTGGCTCTTGTAAAGATAAAGGATAGCAGGACGAGTCAGGTACTTACTTGAGCGGTGCAGGGAGCCGACCATTTTTCCAGCATATTTACCAATGGAGGATCGTATGTACGAGTCCCACTTGAAGTCTGGGTTGAGTTTAAATCTCAAGAGGCGCTCAACGTGATCGGTGAAAGTTCCGAGTACGCTCGGTGATGATAGAATGTCATTAATTTGGTGTTCGAAGCATTGAACGTGACCAGCCAGTTTTTCCTTCCTTTCTAGTAATAAACAACACCGTTTAATTAACAAAATTTTACACATCTGAGGTTACTATTACCATGTCTTTGTATAACTGTGGTTGTTAGTAAGTAGTTAAATTGTGTAAGTAGATTTCCTCTCAATAGGTAAGTATTAAAAGTAATTTGATCTACGCCAACCTACAATAAAGGTGATGAGTATTTCGTCGAGGTTAGGAAGCTCTCTGCGCTACAAAAAATGATTTTTTAATAAAAACCATAATGTTAAAATTGTATTAGAAAAATAATTAGAATATTGGAATTGAATAAAAATTAATATAGAAACTATTTTAATGAAAAAAAAAGTTAATATTGTATTAAAAACTTATTGAGAAAATTAGTAATTTACTAACGCGGTTGCTTTGAAAAATAAACAAACTAAATGAAGCTGACACACCTGGACGAGTGGATGGAGTGATTCCTGGAGGTATATATATATATATATATATATATATACATATATATACATATATACATTTTATATATATATATACATATATATATATATAATATAATATATAACATATATATATACATATATATATATATATATAATATATATATATATATAACATATATATATATATATACATACATATATTATATATATATAATATATATATATAAGCATATCGACTAGTATATATATATACATATATATATATTATATATATACATATATATATATATATACATATATATATATACATATATATATATATATATATATATATATATATACATATATATATATACATATATATATACGCATATATAGGCGTGTTATATAGGACATATATTATATAAATATATATATATATATATCAAATAAATGCGTATATAATTGCCGATAAATACATATATATGGTATACATATGTACTCTTATGTTGCTTGTACATATATATACATATATATATACATATATACATATGCCCGTCTGTCATCATATATATATATATATATGCATATATATATATAAGTCTGTGTGTGTGTGAAATCTGGAAGCATTCGGCAAGCTCACCGAAAAAAAAAAGCTCACTAAAAAAAAAATAATAATAGTAAATATATCACTACAAAAGCCATTTTGAATATACATATATATATCATATAATGTTATACATATAAAAATAAATATAACAAATATATATATACATATATATATATATATAATATATATATACATATATATTACATATATATATATATATATACATTTATTTACATATATAATACATATATATATAAGTTCAGATTTATTTCTGTTTATCTATTTATAATTTATTTAAGTAAATACTTCTTCTTTTTTGAACAGTCAGATGTCAGTTTATCTAGAAAAGAAATGAAGTTTTAAAAAAAAATTAATGTTTGCCGACCCTCTAGCAACCCTTCATCATCAACTGATGAACTTTTTAGCCCACCCTCGTACCTGGAAAGAAACAATGCAGTTATTAATAAGAAGAGTTGAAATGAATGTATGCAAGATTTCACAGCTCTAGCATTATTCCTTCACAAACAGCCGATGAAGTCTTTCAGCCCACCTTCGTATTGCTCGTTCTGTTGCTATTAAGTTTGTTCTATCCACCCCAGTGATTGAACTAATTACTATGCCACCAATCTATCGAACCAACCGTTTAATCTATTAATATATTGCTATCCGGATCAACAGACACCTGAAGAAGGCTGGAATGCACAACGACTGAAACGTTGGGATAATAACAAATAGGAGGACAATAGTTCAAATGTAAATATTGTAAATAATGATAACTTTTCACTCCAGAAATTTGGACAGAAATTATATCTTTATCCATTAGTTAGAGAGGATATTCTGGCGATCACTTCTTGTTTACCTGGACAGGTAATTATAAAACATTTTTTCTTTATTTAGTTAATTACGAGAAATATTTAATTCCTCTAAGTTAGTGAAAGATATTTTTGTTGGAAATAAAAAGACCTTTCAAATAAGTAATCCCTACCAGCATAAAAAAAACACCTTTTGTATCCCAGAACACAGTTGCCATTAATTTTCTTACTGATTGCTGAATATTGAATTTTGTGGGAGTAGGTAACTATGGATAATTCAAGTTCATGGAATCAACCTTTGATTCCGGGGTAACGTAATCATGTGCTTTAAAACATTCCACACTTGCTTTAGTACGCTTCTTTATGTGCCATGTCCCCTCAGGGCGTGGGCGATCATGGCTCTCCACAATTTCCTGTCCTTCGTAGCTCTTAATATTTTTTCTTTTTGTGATCTCTCTTAAACCTTGTTCTACGAGCCATTTACTTGAGCTAAGAGTTGTTTTCCTCTGTCCCACTTGCCCTCAATCTGTCCTGTGGGTATAAAATTTGACAAGCCCTCTTTCCTCATTATGGACCCTAGAAATTTCAACTGTCTCTTCATGATGTTAAGTATAAGTTTCCTTTTTGTTTCCATTTTATCTAAAACTTTGTCGTTGCTCACATATTCGGTTCATGGTATCCTCAGTATCCTTCTGTAGAACCACATTTCTGTTGCTTTAAATCACTTCATCTTTGAGGAGATTGTCCAGAATTCACTGTCATATAGGAGGACAGATATCACAGTTCAGTATTCTTTTCTTTTTTTCTAACGAATTTTTGTATGTTTCTTAATACTCTGCTTAGTTTTTGGAATGCATCTTTGGCCATCCCAATGTGCCTTCGGATTTAAGTATCGCACTTTCCGTCCTGTGTTAAAAAAAAACTTCATAGATATTTAAATGTTTGTACTTGTTTGATTTTGGTATCTCCACTTTGTAATCTATATTTTGGGGGCAAACAACCATGCATTTTGTTATCCTGCAGTTGATGTTTAATCTTTTCTTCTCGTTTTCCTTCATTGCCTACTGTAGGAGTTTTTGTAGTTTTCTTTTCATATCTGACGTCAATACTGTGCCATGTTGTTAAGATTATGACCGCCGATAATGAATCCACATAGGATTTCTAATTCTCTCAGAATCGTCTCACTGTATCGGTTGAATAAATCAAGTGAGAAGACACATTCTTGTCTTTCAACCTTTTCTGTTTTTGTATATCTGCTGAACTCATTTTCTATCTGTATGCAGGTTGTTTACTGCCAGTATAGGTTCTTGATTATTCTAATGTCATTTCCAGATATGTCAAGGTGGCTAAGCAGTTCCAATAGGTCTTTGTGGTGTACTTTTTCGAATGTTTTTGCATATCGTTCCAAAAGCTGAATAGAAATGCCTACAACCTGAGACTTGCGTTCTTCAAACAATTGTTTTGGGACCCAACCAGATGAGACTTTTCGACATCATTTCTTGTGGACGGTTCCATGGACTATCTAACTTCGGAAGATCAAGTTCCATGGCTATATCAAGAAGTTTATTATCTTGAATCAAATCTTCAACCTGACAAACGTTGTCTAATGTTGTTGATGAACATGGATGCCAAACACAAATCTACCTGTAGATTGGTATGCAACTCTGTAAACACACCACGCTAAACGATGCCTACTTACTGGTCATTTATATGTTTGTCATACGCAGTAACAAATTCCCAGTGAATTTGTTCGATATTTGTCCTTGAAATGCAAAAATGTTATATTATTATGTTGTCCACTATTTTATAACAGCATTTTATGATGTTTATGACATCACATGTTCACTTGTTCGAATTTGCTTTGGCTGTTAAAACAATATATACCCCCACCAGCTGTTGCTTTCACAATGTCTTAATTTCAGTCGAGTTATTTCTATGCGTACCTTCTTAGGCATCCCTTGCACATAAAAATTCTTTTGGAAAAGCCAGCATAAAAAAAAAAAACAAACTTTGGAAAGCCAATCAACAAATTACTTATATTGATTGGAGAACGTGATAACTAATCAGAATTTTAAAAAATAAAGCCTTGTTTTTTAAAACTATGACTTTAATTCTAATTATATATAAAAAATAGGTTATATATATATATATATATATATATATATATATATAGTTCGTTAATTCATTATAAACACACGCACAATACATATAGAGGGTGCGATGGTTAAATTGTCGCCATTTTATATTTTTAATTTCGGGCATGCGCGTTGTTTTTGATTTTGTCAACTGCACACTATAGTAGGGCCAGTTGGGCACCGTCTGTGAGAAAAAGAGCATCATGATGAAATTCACACCACCAGAAATTTGCTGCACTGCTTGGTATTCGCACCGGAAGATCAAATATGAACATTTCAGAGTGTTTGGGTGTCAATCTGAGGACAATGCAAAGGATTTGGAAACAGTTGGATGATATAACAAGTCAATGTCATGGTGTTTGGAATTATCACTAGTTATGGAGACATTATGCCTCCATTCATCTTCTCACAGGGCCTCAGACTCAACATGCAGGCCTACATAAAGTACTTTGAAGAGGTAGTGCTGACCTGGGTCAAGTGGGTGGCTGCTGGAAGACCCTATTTCTGGCAATAGGAATTTTCACAATGTCACACAAGCAGATGCACCCAGACATGACTGTCAGACAATTTCTGCGATCACATCACCACTTACATCTGACCCAACTCCGCATTCTGCAATCCCCTTAATTGTTACGTGTGGGGCGCAGTTGAGTGACAGACCAACAAAACTCCTTGCAGCACTAAAAATGAACTGCAGGTAAGGATTATGGTAGCATTCACCAACTCCACCATCCAAAAGAGTTGCAGGAGATTCCGAAGTCGTCTGGAGTCCGTAGTTGGAGCTAATGGCGATTTTATTGAATAAATTTACTCAAGTATTTTAAGATATTTTATGTAATTTTGGTAAATATATCTGTTAAAATGAGATGTCAGTGCTATTTACAATTTTGCGTAAATTAGACAATTTATCCATGTCACCATATATATATTATTTTTTAGTTTAAAGAAAAACAGACCACTTTAAGGCTACATTGCAATAATTTATTTCACCAGAGAATTTTATTTTTCTCTGGATCTTCAGACTTCACTTTCAAAAGGTGAAACGAAAAATGAATTTAAAATTTACACTTTTGACGAGCAGTATTAAACTTATATAAGTTGGCATAGAGGGTGGTGAGGGATGGTATGAGATATATGGTCGAGTTTAGAGAGGGAAGGGAAACTTTTTAAATTTATTTTATATTTCTTTTTATTATAATACTTAATATTGAGGAAGGAGGAGGTAAGGATCAGACATATATATATATATATATATATATATATATATATATATATATATATATATATATATATATATATATATATATATATGTGTGTGTGTGTGGTTTGATTATATGATATTATTAGGAAAAAATCATAATATCATGCAATCGAAAACTTCACAGAAGAAATGTCCTTGTTTCAAAAAACATTTTGAATCACATCTCAACACTGACCACACTACACTAAAGATGTCCGCAGAAATAGAAAATATACCAATATTTATCCAATCATATCAAAGTATGTATTTAAACATTAGCAATAATGAATGTACTGATAAGGAAATTAAGAAAGCTATTAAAAACTAAGGAATAATAAAGCCTCACTTGATATTGAAGTTGAATTTTTTAAAATAGCTTACTTTCTCCCCGAATTCAATAACAAGTTTCGCATTTTTATGAAAGAAATCTGGAATTAGAAATACATTCTCACAAAATAGGGTTTATCACTCATTAATGTATTATGGAAACAGAAAGGTAGCCCTCAAGACCATCACAAATATATTTATCTCAATTGGATCCATCATGGTGAAAGTATTAATAAACATTATATTAACTAATCTCCCATCGTTTTATTGAAGTCAATTCTTCAAACTAAGTTTGGTTTTCGTTCTAGTAAGGGATGTAATGATGGCATATATGTCATCAAAAAACACCAAGAAATTGCTTACCTATCTAATAGAAAATCGTATACCTGCTACGTTGACCTCACAGCAGCATATGACCATTTCAATTTCTTCTCGTTCATTAGAAACTGGCTTCCAAGCTCCGAATCCACTGAATACATTGATCTAATATAGGAACTGTATAAATCTACAAAATCTTACGAGGAACCCAATGCAGAACCATTTCAAACCCAGTCAAGATTATAATGAGGATGAAATGATAGCCTCAGTTTATCTCGACTATGATCAACGCGTTTACAAAACACAGATGTGAAGAAATGGGCACTGATCATTTATGAAATTTATATGACATCCCAAACGAATCTATCAATCGAAGACAACGATTCTGCTTTCCTTCCTGAGGACAATGTACCATTTTCCTTCAAACAAGTCTTGGTTTTAATCCTGCTTGGTGTCTAGCCACCTTCCCCTCCAGGAAATGTTATATAAATTCCTTCTAAGTCAAAAATCGCTTATCCTGATGAAGTTTCGGATAATGATTTTTTTTATTTGAAAGTATACTTTTTCGAAAAACTAATTTGGCGTGCCGAGTTCAAATTGCGACCGAGTTCGTTGCGTTTACTTTCGCACAAATATATTAAAGAAAAGTATGACTCATTCTCCTCCCCATCTAGGAGTAATTATTAGTTTGAGTCATAAATAATTTCCGTTTTTATGGACCAATTCTAATAACCAATGTATCATCCTAACTACTAATCATATGTGGGCGTTAAGAATAAATTTTGAGATACACTAACATACGACAATATTCAATGCAAGAGGCAGTGGATTAACAAGAATAAATCTCTATAACTAAGCCCCAAAATCTGAGTTCCATGAATGAAAGGTAATTTACATGCGTGTGGTGAGATCATCGAGGTATTATTTATCTAAAGCTCTTAAACGCAAGGAAACTCTAAATGTACATTTATATGTCCAGCAGCTGCAACGTGTCCATAAAAGTTTTTCGAAAAGCAGCGTGCGTTCGTCAATAAGAAAAATGTTCTCCATGATAACGCAAGGTTGGATACAGCAAAAAAAGAAAAAATTTGGAACTCGGTTGGTATGTTGAACTCCACCTGTCATATTTACCTGACTTTGCACAAAACCGATTATTACCTTTTTCGATCGTCGCAATACGCTTTGATGGATAGTTTTAAGGAAAAGCAGATTTGCGAGTTCATCGTAACCTTTCTTACATAAAAAAAAAACTGCGGAATTTTACTCAAAAGGCTTTGAAAAGTTGCCTGATAAGTGACAACAAGTCATTGCCAATCAAAGTGAATATATGATTAAATGTAATTGTACTTCATTATTTGAAGAATAAATTTGACAAACAAAAACAGAAATTATTTATGACTCAGCGTAATAGCAGTGTTGACTGGATTCTGTAGCTTTGGTCGTTAACCAGTCTTGGGATGGATTCAAAACCAGTTGGATGTGGGGCTGAAAACTTCAGCTTGTTAGACCTACTTGTTACAAAACCCCCGGCAGCAAGACCGAATGCAGTGAGTATATACCCGTATACTTCTCAGAAAATTCAAGAAATAGGACTGAGGAGGATGCTTGAAAAACGTGTGGGAGAAATATTTGGGTTTTAAGGGAAAACTAAGTCAATAAAAAAATAAAGAGGTAAGTATTTTTCCGAAATAAAATATCATTGTCTATCATAAAATACTCTACACATTTAAAAGAAATTTGAATTTTCTCGTAAGCCGTTGATAGCACGATCCTTTCAGGGATTACAACGAATCACTTTTTTCTCAACCGAAAATATCGACATGATTGGCATCTAAAGTATCAGATAGGACAGCACAGCATTGTCTCTCAAAGCATTAATACAAGAGTGAATTCGATCCTCACTGGGCTATACTTATGGCCTTGTGCCGTACTAGGTTTATTAAATACCCCTGAGATATTATGTCACAATAGTTAGCAGTTTAATTTACTAGTGTTGTGAGTTTGATCATATTGTCTATCGTATTAGTGAGGCATAAGACCCCAACAATATAATATTGTTATTAATGTATGGCATAGATTATTTACACTATTTACGTATGGACTAATGTCCTCATCTGTTTTTATATTTGATCTTCATCCGGATTCATCTACGGGGGGTGGGGCTGTTCTCCTTCCACTGCCCATGTCTAGTTCTTATTTTTAGTACTAAACACTGCCAGTACTAAATAATTTCTATGTCACCAAATTCACAAACTGACGCTTTAAGCTATTAGTCTATTGTCCTGTGGGACAATTCTCTGTGGAAAACTTGGAGCCTAATCTGCCTGCTGATGAATACAATTGCTGTTTTTGTTGTTGCTTGCAATTACTTATAAGTTATTCGGATCGACGTACACCTGATTAAGGGTGGAGAGCACGACGGCCAAAACGTTGTGATAAAAACAACAAAGATTACGACAATACTCTGCATGTAAATAGTGTCAATTATTAATTCCTCATCCCAGAAATTCAAACAGAAATTAATCTAGGTTTATTTTGGTAAGAAGTTACAAGTGTGAGACATCCAATGAGGATCGCTGATTGATTTGTTTTTACGGCTTATCAACCTTTTGCAGGTTATCTAAAGCCACAAAATATTTTTAGCTTGTAAGAATTTGAATTTGTTTTGGAGATAATATCGATTTACTGATGCTAGTCCTACTAATTATCCCATAGCTGAGGGGAGAAAAGGTGAATTTATACCCTTTTTTTTCTCAACGGTATCCGTGTGTGAGTGACTATAACGAACTCGACTCTCCGATAAACAATTCCGACCAGTTATCCATTACATCCCCCACACTACAGCACCTGGTATTCCCAAGAGAACACTCATCCAAGTACTGACAAGGCTCGATGTTGCTTAACTTCGGTAATCGTACGAGAATCGGTGTTTCAATGTGGATAAAGTGGTAAGCCCAATGAGGGTCGAACTCGCCATTCACTAATATATAGTGGTATATATATTATGAAATGGACAAAGTCCGACAATTGTTTTTTAATACGTTCTTTTTATAGATACAAATATTTAAGTAAATGTTCTGTTTATAATAAACAGTATTAACAACATTTACCGACCTGGATGTCCGAGAAATTTTCATAGAAAATATGCGTCCTCCGACAGGAATCGAACCTGTATCCTATACGGAACCATCATATAGCCTGACGTGCCTTTTTCCGATTGGTCCACAGAGGAGCGTTTCGGTTAGCAAGGTCGATTTTACTGCATTTAAACACAATTCTCCATGATTTTCTCTCATACATTCATATCTGCTCAATGCGTATCCAGATGTAAACAAATGACGTCACACGTTATGAAATGGACAAAATCCGACAATTATTTTTTTTTAAAAAGGACGTATAAACATAAAAAATGTTTTAAAAATAGTGATATATATTACACCACGGTAAAACATCATAGTAAATAATCATGTATTGAAAAGATATATGACTTAACTTGGATATTATCGCTTGTGAATTTGATCAGTACCGTGTGTTGAACTAGACTAATTTAAGCTTAGTAAATACTGGTAAGTTATGAAGATAGTTTTGCCAGTTATTCATCGTTAGTTCCTTTTTCATTTTATGCGGCCGATCATATGTAAAAAGTTTGTTAAATTCGACGGAACCCATTACAATATTTTGAAAGTCACCAAAAAATGCTCCCCCCCCCCAATAATGACACTTGTGGTTAAATAACTTAAATGATACTTTTTCTTTGTTTTACTCTTATTATTGTTCAGCCTACTTGGTTGTTGTTAATAGTTGCTTATTTTCCATCAACATCCCCAGCTTCAGGAATTTCGGATGCCAACTTTTAAGGCAGACAAGAAGTTACGCCCCATAGCAACACTGTCTCCCGCCTTAATATTTTAGCCTGTGCCAGACTTAAAAAGTAAATATCTACCCTTTACTGTTGGTTTCAGCGGCCATATATTCGCCTGTACATTGTTGTCGCAGGTCATTTTAAGACCGACGTCATTCACGTCTGACCATCACAAAGAAACCACTTCGATATACACCAATTACAAATCCAATTTTCTATAATATAAACATTTGGCACATACGAACGACCCAACCGCTGAGTAGACAAAATAAAAAGAAAAGACGAAATAACAGGTTCTTAACTTGCATAAAAACTGACGTTAGAACAATGGCTGACGTCATGATAAATGAGTATAAGTAAGTTGATACATGAAATGAGAGGGTGGCGTGAGGGTGGTTGGTGAAAATAAGAGTTTATTCTTATTGACACAGGTTCATGTATGAAACGCCCAAAGCTATAAAAAAGAGTCAAAGGAAAAGATGAAAATTTAGATTATTTTTTTTTTGTCTCGCGAACTTGAATGACTTGATCCAGGTCTAAAATGTCATTTATTGACCCACTTGATAAAGTCATGACGTTGAAGTTATCGAAGTTACCAGAAGTGTGTGTGTGTGTGTGTGCGTGCGTGAGTGAGAGAGAAGGTTAACTTAATTTAATCTTCCACCGCTAGTAATTTGGGGACATTTCTTTTGGACTACGCTGTAGGAAAATGATATAAAAATCAATAAAATAAAATAGTAATAATGAATAAGAAAAGAAAAAAGAAAAAAGATTCCCATGATTCTAGCAATAACGAAACCAGAAATGTTCTTACCCCCACTTGGTTTCGTCAGAACGTTCGTTATGTTGCGCTGTTTAAGACTATAAAAAGACAAGCATTTCCTTTTTCTGCCCCTTCCTCTTGCTTTAATTTGTAACAGACCTGGAAAAAGACGCTCCCGCTGGGACCCGTTCGCTTCCTCGGTCCATTAACGACTGAACTCTTTCCACTTTCCTTCGCATAGCGTTCGCATGTGTCTCCTGAAACCTCACCTATGAAGTAAATTAACCTTTCCTTTGATCGTACCAACTCAGCGCAATGCTGACTTGAGCTCGACCATTATAACTACGCTGACTCGCAAACAATGAATTAAGTACACACTTTTTTTTGATCGTTCCAACACTAAGCAAGGTTGACTTAATTCCCCTAACTTTTGGACCAGAAAAAAACCCCCAAAGACATTGAGAACTTTGTTTCACTACAGATTATATAAAAAAGAAAATAACCGGTCCGTAGTAGAAAAAAGAATTTGTATTATTTTTCTTAATTGCTTGCATGTGAATACGCACATTACCTACAATAGACACCAACACGCAACCTTTAAATTCTAGAAAGCTTTAGACATATTGCTTGGAATTATTTTAAGGGATGTCAAAGGGGTTCAGGCTGGTATGCCGACTTTATGTATACGTTCAATGTTTAGTCTCTTTTCCGTTCTTATTCGTCTATATTCCGCGTTTCTTCAGAACATGGGCGAAAATGGCTCTCCACGACTTCCTATTCACTGAAGCCCGTAGCAGTTTTTCTCCATTTTCTACCCCCCACGTCCCGCCATCCATTCACAAAAGCTTGTCAGCCTTCCCCTGTCTCTTATGCTCTCAATATGCCTTGTGAGGTTTAAGTTTTCTGTTACTTTGTCCAAACACGTCTAATATAAGATTATTTTCACTTGGAGGTTAATTTACCAACTCTAGCAACGACCTGCTATTAATTGGCACTTGTTCTCATAGAAGGCATTGTGTGTCATATTTTCATTCAAGAAAAATGTGGAACAAAGCCAGTAACATTTCGTGGGAGGAGGGCGAGATGTCGGTATTCCCAATACCAATAGTAATTTTGCGTGTTACATTCAATGATCTAGTCACGCAATAATTTCCCTTTCACTATAAAAATGTATATGGAATGTTGATCCAATTACAATAACCATAGACTTTGTGTGAGAAGGAAATGATACAGTACCAAGGAAAGTCCATATAATAATAATAATAAAAAAATTATATATTAATATGAAGGTGGACACCTAGCGGTCAATAACACAGCGGCTACAGTCTGTTTCATGCTTAAACGCAATCTTCAGTCCTGAAGATTGCGTTTTAGGAGGCAGATAAATTCATAAATAATATCGCTGTTCCTCTATAATCTTATTTATTAATGTACATGGCTGTTAAGGAACTGTTTTTTGATGAAACCAAATTCATGAATAATTATATTGGACATACCACTACACACCTATCAAGAAAACTCACGTTACATCTCTACGACAATAGCTCAATTAGGACACATTTAAACACACACGGAAATCTGCCAGACTCCATCCGCAACATACAAGTGAAAAATATAATCATAATAATCTTATTCACATGTAAAAAAAAAAACGGTTAAAATAATGTAAGCATTAACAATAAAAAGAGAAAAGTGAATATTCAAAAATGAACACGACCACAAAGTGATGGCAATGTTTGGGAAATAAAAAAATACATTCCCATCACTCTAGATATTTAGTTAAAAATAAAAAAAAAAATCTTGATAATGGTTCATACAAAATCCGAAAGCGCTCGGATATATAAAACATTTGGACAGTTTTTACACACTTTATATCCAGAAAAGAATACATACACATGTACAAATGCAAGAAAATTGAATATATATATATATATATGTGTGTGTGTGTGTGTGTGTGTGTGTGTGTGTGTGTTTTATTAAAAACGATTGAGAAAGTACTGCGGTTAAGTTTTTTTCTGTAATTTTTCTTGTGTTCTTATAATTTTCTTTTCTGGGCATAAATTATGTAGAAATTGTCCGAATTATCTGTATGTCCGAGCGATTTCGGCTATACTTTTAGTCATTATCAAGGATGATTTTATTTTTATTTTTAACTGAATGCATGAATTGTTTTATGTATGTATTTAGAGTTATAGGAATGTTTCATTTTCCAAACATTTTGTGGCCGTATTCATAGTTCATGTTATCAACTATGAACACGGCCGCAAGGAATGAAAGAACAAATTATGTGACTATTTTGTTCTTGTAGTGTTGTCCGCCCTCTAAAGCGTCTATGGACTCTTCCGCCTACTATAAGATTAGTAGGAGAGAAGGCCTTGGGGGAACAGTCAGAAAGATGCTGTAACCAAGTAAATGGATAAATAAATAACAAGTGTTACAGATATATCATATATTAAACAGTAAGTACAACAGAAGAGTATTACACCACTAGTGTGTTGGATGACCCAGCGTTCAATCTATTCGACTGTTCCCCCAAAGCCTTCTCTCCTACTAATCTTATATTAGGCGGAAGAGTCCAACATAGACTCTTTAGAGGGAGGACACCACAACAGTTCTTTCTTTCACTCCGAGAAACGGCAGCTTAGAGGAAAAATAATTGGCGATTTATTATTTAAGCGCGTGTGCGCGCACAACCCCCCCCCACACACACTTAGAGGAAGCCTTTGGTTAGTAAAGTCAAATTTCTTTTTTTAAACAAACAATTTTCCCACTATCTTCCTCTGCAGCTAAATAGTATAGCACGTCAAGACAAATGATGGTTCCGTGTAGGATACAGGTTCGATTCCTGTAGGAGGACACATATTTTCTACAAAGTTTCTCGGACATTCAAGCCAGTAAATGTAATTAATACTGTTTATTATAAACAGAGCCTTTACTTAAATAATTATATCTATAAAAATAACGTATAATCAAATATATATATATATATATATATATGTAAATACGTATGTATAATTTGTGAGAGAGAGAAGGAAGACAGGCAGGCCAACCCTAATAATGAAAATGGGTCCGAAACCTTCTAACCAAGATCTAGCCAAACAACAGTTTTTAAAGGCTCCTTAGTTATTTACCCTGCCCCCCCACTGAGATGTGATGTGATACAAGGTCGGGTTTAATGAGGGGGACCCGAGCGCGTACACCCAGCCGAGGTCAAAAAAATTGCCCAACCTCTGCAACCGTCGGTTGCGCTGGCATCGGTATGAGTACCGATCCACACTCTTTAGTCAATGGTGGGTTACAGCCTTTGAAAGGGTTCTTGGTCAGGTTGAGAACTTTTCATTAACCACTTTATGCTAATTTGACAGAGAAATTTAACCAGTCCAAATCTAATGCGTAGGCTTTTGGCGACATAAAATAAACGTAGCCAGAGGCATTTTTTTTCAGTCGAACAGACGAAAGAGAATCTACTATATCACCAGATAGTTTTGCTTTCTGTCGAGAATATTTGTTTACGTTAAGCTTTTAGCGTTGCATTAAACAGAGATGGGGTAATGGTCCATCCCTAAGCTCTTGCAGCATAAACCGCAGTGACTTTTCGATTTTTTCTTATGCCTCTACGTTGGAGTAGAGGCACTTTAAACCGACCTTGTGGTACATTTGCCCTCCTTAGAGAAGCAAATATATATACTAGGTGAGACTTAACTATTATTAGTTTACTAACAGGACTCATATAAATTAATCGGATTTACTAATAAAGTTTTTAATGCCCATCTGTGGTTTATACTGCAACTATGCTGAGCAGACCTTAGTCTGATCAACAATTTGAAGTTCAGCACGCTCAAGCCCTCGGCCACAATGATCTGTGACTTCGTGCCAGCACAGTTATCGACGTTCCAAGGGTTCCGTCTACCCAATTTCACTCACAAGGCGTGGTTTTCAGGCAGTTTGCGCACGCTGGGATCGACCCTCCAGTCCGATAACAGAAAGTTTTCTTCCTGACAAATCGACCATGGTGAGAACCGAACCCAGGTCTCATGGTTAGAATGCAAACGTTCTAACCACTCGGCGATGTGCCCATAAGAAAATTGACATAATCTCTCATAAAAATCCTGAAATGTCCTCAACAGGTCGTTAGGTCAGGAAAGCGCTCACTACAAACAACTGACTTTATATTCTAATATGGCCACCTTCCAAACCCTCTCTGTGTCACACTCTCTTTTTGTCTCTCTATGTCCCTCTCTCTTTCTGCTTTAATCTCTATTGCCTTACGGCCATATCACTTTGAAATATTGGTTCTCGTACGATCACCGAAGTTAAGCAACGTTGAACCTGGCCAATATCTAGATGAGTGACCGCTTGGGAATACTAGGTGTTGTAAGCTTGGATGAGCGAGTGGTGCAATGGATAACGGTTCGGAATTGTAAATCGGAGAGCCGAGTTCCAATTCCAGTCGGGTTCGTTACATTCACTTACTCTTATATACCCTGGGGAAAGGCATGAATCCACCTCTTCTACTGACAACTATGGGTTAATTAGTAGGAATTGTATTAGTAAATCATTATTATCTGTAAAAAGTTGATAAGCCGTAAAACACATCAATCAATCAATTTACTCTTTATATCCCTTTCTCTTTCCGTCTCCCCCTCAAACACTCAACACAGTCTGGGTTCCATAGGATTAGCATGACACACACATATAGGTAGTTATATGCGTATTAATATATATATATATATATATATATATATATATATATATATATATATATTCATACATGTTTCATTAAATAATATAGACAAGTGTTGTCTATTTATTTTATGTAAATTCTTTTCATAACGTCTGATAAGCTTAATAACATTATCATTAAACGAAGAAAGAAAATCACAGTATTGATACATATTTTTTAATCCAGTCTAAGCTTTCGGCTTACATAAGCCATTATCAAAGATGACAATTACAGTACAATATATTAAGCAATACACGGACAAGAATGTGATGATAGTCTGTTTCTGTTTACATGGAAGATTCAAAGCAACGACAAACTCGTACATATAAGACGCTGGAAGCGAAAATCGCACCGCAGCTCGTGACGACACATGACCACGCGAGAGTGAATTCGAGAAGTATTAAGTATGGGAAGCCGTTGGTATAAACCAATGGCTTCTGTTACCAATTATAGACATTTAAGAATATTTGTGGAGTTTATTTTGTTCAGGTTAGGTTTCAACTGTTTTATGTGTATAGCTTCAAGAATTTTGAGTTTTTGTTTATTGTTTTCATGTTTAAGTATAATTGTGTTTTCAACAAGGATTTTACGGAATTGCATATATATATATTTAATTCCTTTATCCTTACACGATTTTGTAGTGTATTTTTATATTTAGTTTAAGTCGTATAACGTTTAAGATCCTTCTTAAGTATCTTACATGCACATACCAGATTCCTCTAAATTATCAACAAAACTTGGAAATGATTGTTTTGAATTAGTACGAGATTTTTTTTATTATTTCACCACAAGGCAATAAAGCCATTAAAACACAAAGAGTTACTGAGTGAGAAAAAAGAATAAGAAAAAGAAAAAACATTATTAAGGAGCGAGAACAATAATAAAAAAAAGAAATAAAGACAGTCGATAACGATTGACATTTCCTTTAAATTTTTGAAGATCAAAGTTGACTGCAAAGAAGTCGGAAGAAAGTTTCACAGGCGAGAAAAGAAACTGTTAGCATAGAACTTATAGTTATATATAGCCATTTTAACTTTTAAATGATGAGACCTTGTTGCCAATCTAGTACTGCGTTTAAATTCATAAAGTCTAGATACCATAGAGGATGTTCAGCAGAAGAATTACTATGAAAGTATTTATAGAAAAGGGACGTGATGCTACATTACGGTGGTGTGAAAGTGACTGAAGCTGGGATGCCAAGTCAGGATCAATAACATTGCAGATAATCTTTGGATTGTATCAAGAATCTCTAAATATATAGCAGGAGCCCCAGACCACATGTGTCAGTAATATTCAAGGAATGCAATATTCGAACTACTGCACTTTTTCAAGAAAAGTACATGTATAACGAATATCTTATCATATCATATGATAACAAAGATTGTGTTTAGATGAAAAGAAAAGAAAAAGAAAGTGGTGGACCAGGGTATTAATGGAAGATAATGCTTTTAAGGTGAACTACTTTTTGTAATTACCGTGATCAATATAAAATAGCTGTTTCTCTAGAAATATCTTTTGCTTATTTCTAAAGTAAAAGTGGTGGCAGTATTAATTTGGTTCTAATTAAGATTAATTAATTAAAAATAATGAAAACAGTAAGATTTTACAAGTACAAAATAAGTACCTTAGAAAAGAAAAATTACATTAAAATAAATAGAGACTCATTGTTTTCAATATATCAATCATTATGGGGTTTCTGAGTGCTAGCCAGGTTGAATTAGAAAGCTCAAAGTATTGTTTATATTGGTTACCCTACAATTTATGAATAGGAAAAGACTGGGACAGACGTTAACAATAGGCATTACTTGATTGGCTGATCAATCGGAGAACGATTAGCCCCAGTTTTTTTGTGTTGGGGGGAGATAATTAGCTTTGTTAGAATGTTTCTTTTTTGTCGTTTCACCCCAAGCAAGTTGACAAGGTGGGTGGGGGTTACAGGGAGTGAAAGAGTTTGAGAAGACTGAGCATAAGGAGGGTTGAGGAAAGAACAAAAAAGGAACAGCGTTCAAGAAGGAAGAAGATGACGATTGACGTTGCATTTAAAATTTTTAAGACTGTAGTTAACAGGGAAGCAAGAAATCGGAAGGGAGTTTAACAGGTGGGAAGTGCGAGAATAGAAATTGTATTATCGTATAGAGTAGAAGCGGCGGTTGCATCTAGCAAGTTTAAAAGTAAAAAGGTGAGACCTAGTTGCCAATCTAGTAGCACACTTAAATTTATATAGTCGGGACACCAGGGAAAAAAAGATAATCAGAACAGTTGCCATGAAAATATTTGATTTGGTTTGGTTTGATTTATTTTACGGCATATCAACCACAATGGGTTATTTAATGCCGACAGCATTTTTGATGTTGGTAATATTTTCTTTTTTTTTTACAAAAATCTATTTCTGGTAACATTTTTCCTTCAAAAAATCCATTCCTGGTAATATTTTTTTCTTCAAGTATGTATCGCTGGTAATATTTTTTTCAAAGTATTTCTGTTTTTTTCCCCCTAAAAATGTATTGCTGGTAATATATATATATATATATATATATATTTACAAAAGTATTTCTGGTATTAAAACCTATTTTTACACTTTCATAGTGTTTTGACTCCAGTTTGGGGGTTAACTATTTATCCATAATTAAACCCTAACAATTGCTACCACCCCGAGCCAGGGGGGGACCTGGGAACACCAGCATTTAAGAGGTGGTTCCACGCTCTTCAAAACCTCCTGAACAGAGGCCTTGCTGTTGGACGTAGTTTATCGTCTTACCAGGACGCGAAAATATTTGACAGAAGGAAGCCACGTCACGTCGGTGAGAAAGTGACAGAAGTCGATTGCATTACAGACCCTCCTTTGAATTTTGTCAAGAATCTCAAGATATACAAAAGGAACACCAGACCAGATATGTCAACTGTATTCCATGCACGTACGAATGGTAGATTTGTATATTTGCAAAATGAATTCTGACTTGAACAAATTTTCTGAGACGACACAGTGAACCAACTTTCCTTTCAGTAGACGAAGCAATTGATTCAGTATAGTTGCTTCACTTCATGTCAGTGGAAAACGTGAGGCCAAGAAGGCGTAGTGTGTTGCTCTCCTGGAGTTTAACAACAACCACGCTAATGACAGACAGAAAAGATTCTCTGTAGTGATTAAATGAAGCCAGTTTTGTTTTGGAGGCGTTCAAATTTACAAGGCATTTCTTTGAGTCTAAAGACCTAACAAAAAATCTTAGTCTTCAATCTTTTTTCTTCCTGTATGATATTTAGTCTCCAGATATCAAAACCTTCTGTCATTTTTTAACAATATAATTGTTAAAAAATCCGCAGATAAATAAAATCAGATTCAAATGTTTCAAATATTAGTGACCTTTTCAGTAATTAATGAGTGTCCATTATAGTGACGAGATACGATGAAGTTTAGAAATCTATTGAAAGTGAAGATATTGAGTCGAGGACAGCAGAAAGATCGTGTGTTCATGGAACAGGTTTTCTGTTATAATGAAGGTCAATGAGTTTCTGTTATAAAGAAAGTTAATGGTTTTCTGTTATAAAGAAGGTCAATGGTTTTCATTATGTTCGTTGATTTGTCTATGTTACTTCGTTAAAGATTTCTTTGAACAAATTTCCAAGTCACACAGTTCTTCTTTGATAATCCACAAGCTTTTCGACTATTGACATTTCTATCAACCGTTTATAGGCACAGAAATTATTCTTTTGTGGGGTTTATGCATAAGAACTAAATAACAGAAAAACAAAATTAACGCATTTTATAGCATATAAAATCACACACATTTTTTATCTCCAAAAGCGGCTCAAAATATCTCCTGGATCTGAAATGTGAAGTTTACTTATCTGATAAGCTGATGTTTATCCAGACACAGTAGACTACTTCTATCTTAACTCACCCCACAATACTGTAATTTTAAATTAGGTACTTCCAAAGATTCGCAAAAAAATGAGCATACATGACGAAAAAATGCCCCCAAATTTAATAAAAAACGTTTTATCGTCAAAATATTTGTATTAGTAAAAGATCAAAGGATTTTTATGTAAAAATTACTTTTATAAAAATCATTTTAGAACCTTGGAAATTTTACTTAAAAAATATTGTTTTTCTGGTTTCAATGTAGACTATAAATTTCTATGGAAATTTGAGCATCTTTTTGCGGAGAAAAACACATTAATTTGAAAATTTTTGCAAAATCAGATAATTGTGGGATTTTAATGAAACTTTCGGGACATTCAGAAATGAATGAAATTATTTTTAAACGTGTTTTTTTTTTTAGAAAATCTAAACAAAATTATTTTTTACATCTGTTATTATTTAATTTGATAAAATCTCGAGAAATTCTTTATTGTAGCGCTTAATGTTTATGCAACTGAGCACTCATTCCCCTCAGAGCATTGATCCATTAGTCTCCTCAGTGTCATTTGCAAACTTTTTAAAGCTATAATCAACAATAGGGTTGAGTGACAAATAGTACAGGTTTCGATCGGCCCGGTTCACTGCTGATACTCTAATTGCCATTACTCATAGAATCAATGAAGCACTAGACAAGAAATACATCTCAAGGAAGATCGCATTAGATATTTCAAAGACCTTTGACAAAGTTTGGCATAAAGGGTTACTGTACAAACTCTCTAGCTATGGAATCACTGGCAGTGTCTTCTCAGTTATCAAGTCCTTCCTAACAGGAGGTCCAAGGGATCAACACAGGCGTCTCTCACGGTTCGCTTCTCGGTCCAACACACTTTCAACTTGACTTAAAGGATCTGCCTAAGACTATACCCCGGTCGTTTGTAAATATATATGCTGATTATACAACGGTATATGGGTGCACCTTCAAATTTCTAGATGACCAGAGTTTGGTAGCTGATCTCTCCTCTGACCTATCTCTAACAGTTCAGTGGGGAAAAACTGGTTAGTCGTGTTCAATGGCTCGAAACCAAACTAGTGACCAATTGCGATGAACGGATGTTCCCTCGGGGGACGGGGATAGCTTTGAGTGCCTTGAGCGCCTGTTGGGACTTAAACTCAATCTGAACCTCAAGTGAAGCTCGTACATGATATCCATCGCTAAAGATGCTGGAAAAATGGTCGGTTCTCTATACCGATTCAGTAAGTACCTGACTCCTTGATACTCTCTACCTTTACAAGAACCAAATCAGGCCGAAAAATGCGTACTCCTGCCATATATGGACAAGAGCTGACCAGTCTTCACTTTTCAGTTTTGATAGAGTCCCAAAACGTCTCCACGTCCTTGTGGGTGACAAATTATTTTCCATCGATTTCTCACAGACGAAGCTTCGCAAGCCTCTCGCTGTTCTATCGCTATTTCCATGGAAAGTGTTCAGAAGAACTACATTCCCTAGTTCCACCAGTTCTAGCTTTCTCATCTAAGATTCGCTATTGTAGCGAACCACCTTCATTCCCTTCGTATTCCATTTGTGTGACCTAAGTTCCACTCGAGCAGCTGCTTCCCAAGAACGGCTTTCTCTGTGAAACCGACTCCAAAGAGGATGCTTCGCAATTCACTAATCGTAATCTGTTCAAGTCTAGGTTATTTTCCCCACATATTCAGATAAACTGTGCCTCTTACTCTGTAATCCTCTATCTCGAGTGGCCCCAGGGCCTTGTACCGTGTGAACATCATTGTAAAAAAGAAAAATAGTTATAAAGTCTCGGAGAATTAAAATAAATGTTTTGGGCTAAACAAGAATCCCCCAGTTACAGAAAATCTACTCTAAATCGTAAAATAAAAAATGCAATAAAACTAAGACATTATTTCATTAGAAAAGTTTTTAATTGCTTTTATGAATAAAATATATTAAGGACACGAAAAAAAAGAATTGTTTTCATTTAAAAAAATGGTTACTTATAATAATATATAAAGTTTTAACTCTTTAAAATTTTTGTATTAATTCGTATGGTTCAAGCGAAATTGTTATTAAATAAATGTATTTACTAATCATAACTGGCAAAGCTTACTACAATTCAACCACTCAGAGTATTTTAAAAACAATTTTGAATTTATTTTTTGTGTTTGTATAAATGTGCCGATTTTTGGCCACACGGACATCAAACGAAAATAAGAACGGTAACTATTTGAAATGTAAAATTTATTGGTAATTTTCCTTAACAAGCGTCTTCGTTAAGTAAAGCTAGAAAGCCAAAATTCATAAAATTCAATAAAATATCAGAATACTTAAAATATTTTAAACTTAACATTACTTGGTAGTTAAAAAAATATGTAAAACAGGCGTTTACGTTGTAGTTGTCATGAAATTTCATTGGAATAATTTGCCCATTAGATAAATTTCCCAAACACTAGCTTGTCGATAAATATGGCACTACCACATAAAGACACCTACCTCCGTGTTAAAAATTATTTTCTGTGATATTTTAAATTGAAAGTAATATTTGTTTCAATTTAGATTAATTTTAATTAAACTTTGTCAGTTATTTTTTCTTAAATAACGTTTCAGAAAAATATATTTTTATTTTTAAAAAACAAATAATAAAGGGAATTATGTTGTGTTGACATATTTGGCAATATGGACGATTTTATCGATAATCAAAAAAAATCATTTTGATTGATTGATTGATTCTTTTTTAAAGCCAGAGAATATTTTTAAACTGTAAAAATTGTTTTGCGATAACAATGATTTTTAATGATACAAGTCTTACTATTTAACTCGTAGCTGAGGGAGAAGTGGATTCATGCCTTTTCCCAAGGGTATTTGCGCATAAGTGAATGTAACGAACCTAACTGAATTTGCAACTCGACACTTTGATTAACAATTTCGAGATAACCATTATACCACCCGCACACCCAAGCTTACAGCACACTATATTCCCAAGAGGTCGCCGTGATGTGATCGTAAGCCTCCAATCAATTTAAATACAGTTTGAAATATAGCAGAATATTTTGCTTATTGGAAATATTAAATTAAAACTATTAGTTTGGAATTAAAGGTAATATAAATGATTTAAGAAAGATTTTTAATTTTATAATGCATTTAAACCTTATGTATCGCTCTTTTTAAGCACCTATAATAAATATAGGTAGGTAGGTCTTGTTTGCCATCAAACACGTTCCGTATCATATCCGCCATTTTCTTTTTTATATTCTCAGTCTAAGATATTTTACCTACCCTCTTCTTTTTTATATAAAACGCAATGTCGAATTATTTTATATAGAACTATTAAAGTTCATGCGACGAGAGACGTGAATGAACACAGGTTAGTTTAATCGATTTATTTTCAGCAGTTTGGTCAATGACATTCAAACCCTTATCACAATGCATATATTCGACTGGTATACGTACATTTATTTTACTGTAGAATCAAGACGCAAGACACCATTTCTTTGTCACGATGTGTTCAGGAATGAAAATACTAGTTTTATTTGTTGGGCATGTCTATCTCAGTTTTCGTTAGAGAGAAGGCAAGTGACTTAATAGCCAGTCGAGTTGAACTAGTAAATCATTTCGTTGGCTCAATACTAACTCATTCCGGCCTTTTCGTTTGCGAGTAGCCGACATACTTTTTTTCCTTCTCTATTTCTCTCTTGATTGTATCTCCGTCAACAAATTTACGAGGTTAGCTGACGCAAATGATGTTGGGTGCCGTGGGAAAATGAAATCACTTAGTCTTATTTATTTATTATTTTTTCATTTATTTATTATGAATATTTCTTTTTTTCATTTTTTTTTTTTTTAGATCTTTTGAACTGGCTACAGAGAGAGATGACCGCTCTTGTTTTTGCTAAGACAATTGGACGAAAACTTTATTCCGGTTAAAATCAAACACTTCATAAACAAATACACACATCTGGAAATAGGTTTCTTTGACAAGGTAACCAAAAAGTCCTTTATTTAAAAAACAAAGGTATACAGCAAATTTGACATACTGTTAGTCCTCAAAGCAATCCCCATCGGTATCCAGGACCTTTTGTCAACGCGCCTCCAGCTGCACACCTCCCTGGCGGTAAAAATCAGGTGTTTTGAACACAAAAGAGTCTGTGAATGTCTACCACAAGTCTGCCCCATTTGCGAAGGATTTCCCTGGAAGATGGTTGTCCAAGGAATGAAAAAGGTGGTAATCTGTTGGTGCTAGGTTTTGAGAGTCAGTGCATGGCACTGTGTCTCCCGGCCAAGTCGCCGTATGGTAACCCTCACCATATGAGGTCTGCCATTGTCATGGAGGAACAATACACACTTGCAATTAACCGATGCTGGCTCTTTCTGCTTCTATGCCTGCTGCACACGTTCCAGCTACTGCGAGTACAGGTCCACAGTGAGAGTTTGGCCCGTTGGTAGCAGCACATAATGCACTGCTTGTCGACTAATCCATTAGATACCGAGCATGATCTTGCATGGGTGTAGAGGTGGTCTTATGGTATGAGGCACAGGGTCTTGTGTTGAGTGTCATACAGGACCCACTTTTCATCACTGGTGAGCACTCGATCAAATATGTATACGTTGCGGTGCCGAGAAATCAACGAGAATAGGCTCTCACTCGCTGTTGCTTGTTGGCTTCTGACAGTATGTGGGTTACCCACTTGCACAACTTTTACGCCTACCCTATGCGATACAGGTGAAGTCTGACTGTTATATCAGAAATCTGGAAGCGTTCGGCAAGCTTACTACATGTTTGGCTGTTGTCTTCCTCTATGGCCGCCTTCAGGGCCTCGTCATTGCTGTTATTAAAACCTATTTTTACACTTTCATAGTGTTTTGATCTCACTTTGGGGGTTAATTATTTGACCATAGTTGGGACCCTAACAGGTGCTACCGCTCCGGATCTGGGTGGACGTAGGAACACTAGCAATTAAGAGGTGGTTCCACACTCCTCAAAACCTCCTGATCAGAGGCCTCGCTGTTCGACGTAGTTTATCGTCTTACCCTGGAGGCGGATGTAGTTTATCGTCTTACTCAGGGAGTCAAAAGAAACAAAGCAAAAATAAATTTGTACATCAACGAATTCTTGATTGATTCGTTTTCTTAAATCTTTGCAGGTTATTTAAAACCAGAAAATATTTTTAGATTGTAAGAATTTTTGGAGAGATAATGATTTTAGTTATACAATTCTTACTAATTAACTCATATCTGGGGGTGGGGGGAGAAGAGGTGGATTAATACCTTTTCCAAGGTTATATGTGCGTAAGTGAATATAACGAACCCAACTGGAATTGTTTGAACTCGGCTCTTCGATTAACAATTCCGTGCCATTACCCGCACATTCAAGTTTGCAGAAATTGGTATTTCCAAGCGATCACCCATCTAGGTACTGACTAGGCTTGCCGTTGCTTAACTTCGGTGATCATACAGGAACCGGTATTTCAATGTTATATAGCCGTAAGCCTTTTTGATTTTTAAAATATATTTGTTTAGGTGTTTATTTTTATCATCAGAATCTCAAACATTTGGTGTGTGAGCTGTAAGACTTGGATTTACATTGGTGGAATGTTACAAAACTTGAAGAACCATTTATTAATAAATCTTCTGTCTGATCAGATTCTCACTTGTGAAACACTTGAAATAATTTGTGAAGCACTTAAAATGATTTGTTTTTACTTTTCAGAGACACTGACACTTTACACTCAGCTTTCGCTTTGTTTCCCAGTGGCCAATTCTTACTCATTGAGGTAGGCTCTTGAACTGACAAGGTTATCACTTGCAATAAAATAATCTATTCACACATGAGGACAAAATGCTGTATAAGATAATATAAAAAGGTAAGCAATAAAAACAAAAAGAAAAAAAAACAACAAAACGAACAATGATGAAAATATTAGCGAAGTTTTGTCTAGCACGAAATCTCAATGAAAGAAATTCCTAGTGAGGACAAACATTACTATAGTAAAGATTCATCTGCAAAACTTTTTATACCAGCCGCCCAAAACAACTGGCAGTGAAAACTCCTCAAAGATGAAGAAGTGACTTGAAGCAACATAGATGTGGTTCCACAGAAGGATGCTGAGGATACCATGGACCGAATATGTGAGCAACGACAGAGTTTTGGAGAAATAGAAACAAAAAGGAAACTAATAATTAACATCAGGAAGAGACAGTTAAAATTTCTAGGGAACAAAATGAGGAAAGATGGCTTGGAAAATCCGATACTCACAGGACAGATTTAAGGTAAGAGGTATAGAGAAAAACAATGCATAACATACTTAGTGAGCTTGACTAAATGGATGGCAGAACAAAGTTTAGGAGAAATAACAAAAAGGCAAAAGAGCTGGAAAGAGCAGGAAGTTGTGGAGAGGCATGATTGCCTACGTCCTGAGGAGGGACACGGTACGTTTACTGGGCCCAATTTCCTGGAGGTAGACAATGATTTTAACAGTTGACTAAATTGAATAAACCTAATTGACACAAATAGTGATACAATCTCGTCAAGATATTTTGACAAGTACACCTCAGTCCTCATTGAATGATCAATTCACTATAATTGAAGTAATATTGCTGCTTTATCTACCGTTAATTGTAATTAGGTTGAATATAATTGCTTACTGGATCTAGCACAGTAATAAGCAAGGTTATTTAATTTAAATTATTAATTGTTATTTTTATGTTTTTTTATAATTAATTCTTGGACACTATAATTATCAACACTCTACATGTGTTTATCAATCCCATTTAGTCAACTGTTTTATTAAAGTTATTTTCTTTCTAGTGTCCCGTGGGCCTGATAAACGATGGCCAGGCCACTTTTATGTGTTATTTAATTATTAAGTACTTATGAAACCAGTGATATCGTTAGGTAGGATTTACGAAACAGATACGCTCAAACCTTTATTCACTCACAGCGATTACAAATATACTGACATAGTGCGCTTACGAGATGACGTATCAAGACAGACATATTTGCAATCAAGATTTGATATGCTCTCCCCACGAAAGTGTGGCGATTACGTCCACTTGGTTTGTCAAGGCGCTCGTTAGGTGGCGCTGTTTCAGGATTATAAAAGCTCGGTGAGAATCTTCCTCTTCCTGCTAGAATGCGGTAGGTGGAAGACTGGAAAAGTGTACTTTTCTCGGGCGACGTGACACTCGAACACACATACACGCACATTACTGTTAACTCTATTAATGTTTTTCTTTTTCTGTTGTGTACACACTAATATATTTCCTTTTTGTCGTTAGTCATTTATTATTTATATAAAAATACATGCAGATATCGCCGTGTTGAAATTTATTCCTTTTGCCTCTACAAGTGATGACAGCCCGTCATTTACATGTGAAAATTTTGGTTGCCACTTTTTTTAGTTGAGCTAAAAGTAATGACCACAACAAAAGCCTTATAAGTAAACGAAGCTTGATTTTGTGACAGACTTTTTTTAGTGAAATTTGTTATATTTGTCACAATGGAAATTAATAAGTAATTTTTTAATGAAATTAATATTAAAAGTTATTGTGAAATTTAATTGTGATGCTGATTGTATTTTTTGTAATACCATACTGAAACTTTTTTAGTATATCAAATAAAAACGAAAACATCAAAGTCCTATTTATATTATCCACGAAGTACAAAAGAAAGAAAATGTCCGTTGTGCGATGGATAAATTGTCGTCTAAATTCCGCAAGAATGAAAATAACATTAACATATCATTTTCACAGATATATTTACCAAAATTGTACAAAAATAACTTGAAATACTAAAGAGTAAATTGATTTAATAAAATCGTTACTGGCTTTGACCACGGACTCCAGACAACTTCGGAATCTCCTGTAACTCTTCCTGACGGTTTCCTTGTTTAAGTTGGTGAATAATCCTTGCTTCAGTTACAAGTAGTTTTGTTGGTCTCTCGCTCAACTGCACCCCACGCATAATAATCAAGGGGGTTGAGTCTGGGGAGTTAGTTGCCCAGATGTAAGGGATGATGTGGTCGCAGAAATTGTCTGACAGCCATGATTGGGCTTTCCTGCTTGTGTGTCATGGTGTAGAGTCCTGTTACCAGACAAAGGGTCTTCCAACAGCCACCTTCTTGACCCAGGGCAACACTACCTCATCAAGACAATTGATGTAGGCCTCCTTAGTCTGAAACCTTGTGGGAAGATGAAAGGAAGCATAACATCATCATCACTAGTGATCCCTCCAAACACCTTTGTAATCACTAGCAGACTCATCCAACTCTTTTCAAATCCTCTGACACCCAAACACTCTGAAATATTCGTATTGGAGCTTCCGACGCGAATTTTAAGCAGTACAGAATGCCGGTTGCAAATTTCTGGCGGAATGAATTTCGTCTTGGTGCCTTTTTTCTCAAAGACGGTGTCTAACTGGCCCTGTTCTACTGAGCATGCGCAAAATTAAAAATATAAAATGGTGAGAATTTACACATCGCATCCTGTATATTCTTCACAAAATATCTGTGTACACTGGAATGTACCTGCTTAGTAGCGTTCGGTCGATTACCCGAATTATCCAGCAATTTAACCTGTCTATATTATTTCCTTTTGTGTTGGGTTTAGTTAGCGATTTCTTGATTATTAATTTATTTCAGCTACTTTCGCAGGGAATTAAAATTAAATTAAAAGCGATAACACCTGGACCTGTTTTGCAGCTAAGAGTTGTATGTTTCACAATGATGCCATTGGTCGGTGTTCAAGTCCGGATAAAAACCAGGATCTCGCATGTTGATTTTAAACCTTCAACCTACTACAAAGTTTCTTCCTATTTTATGTCGCGTGTTCCATCCGGAGTTAGGCGATCATGGACCTCCACATTTTCCTGTCCCTTGTAGCTCTTAATAAGTTTTGTCTTTTTATTATTTCTCCCAAATCCTGTTCTAATATCCATTTATTCAAGGTCATCAAGTATGTTTCACGCTACTTTCCTCTGACCCTTCTTCTCTCAATCTGTCCTGTGAGTATCAGATTTTCCAAGCCCTCCTTCTTCATTACGTGCCCCAGAAATTTCAACTGCCTCATCCTGATGTTAAGTATGAACTTCCTTTTTGGTTCCATTTTCTCTAAAACCTCGTCGTTGCTCACATGTTCGGTCCATGGTATCCTCAGCATCATTCTGTAGAACCACATTTCTATTGCTTTGAGTCTCTTCTTCATCTTTGAAGAGCTTGTCCAGCATTCGCTGCCATACAGAAGGACAGTTAGTTTAATATATTCCAATCCTTATCCATTCCCTTAACTTTGCGTATTATTAAGCTAAGCTTAGAGGAAGCGCTTATGTGACTTGTCTTGTGGCTGAGATAAATATATATTTCTAACTGAATCTGGTGTTTGAGACGAGGTATAAACGAAATATTCAAATGCTGATTTTCTCGGTAGCGTAACTCCCCCCACCACTTGGAAGATTGTTGTTACGTAATTTTTCAATTGACTATATGATGTTTTGTTTTGTTTTTTTTTTTTTGTTTTTTTATTAGGGGTTACTGAGTGTAAGGAAATATGTGAAGAAAACATTAGAGAGAGAACAGTAAAAGAACAGGAATTCAGAAGACAGAAGATAACAACTGATATTTCATTTAAATTTTTGAAGATCAAAGTTGACCGGAAAGCATGAAGCCGAAAAACAGTTCCACCAGCGAGAAGTGCGAGAGAAGAAACTATTAGCATAGAACTTACGGTTACCTCTCGCTATTTTAAGTGTAAAATTATGAGACCTTGCCGCCTATCTAGTATTACGCGTAAATTCATAAAGTCTAGCTATCAAAGAGGAAAGTTCACCAAAACAATTACTATAGAAAAAGCACAGGAAGGCTATGTCATGGCGGTGAGAAAGTGACTGCAGCCGAGATGGTCAGGACAGAAACATTGCAGATTCATTTTTGTATTTTATCAAGAATTTCTAAATCCATAGCAGAGTCTCCAGATCAGATATGGCAGCAATATTCAATGGATGGAATATTTATAAATGTGTAAGATAGATTCTGGCGAGAAAAATTGCCTGGCACAGCACAGTGAACTGACTTTCCTAGCAGCAGGCCTAGCAATGGATTCAATATAATCTTTCCACATCATGTCTGGAAAACGTTAGCCTGAGAAGGTACAATGAGTCACTCTCCTGGAGGTTAGCATCAGCCATGCCGATGGAATGTACAAAAGGTTCTCTCAAACGATTAAAAGAAAACAGTTTCGTTTTGGAGGCGTTAAAATAAACAAGCCATTTCTTGCTCCAGTTAACAATACATTGTAGGTATTTTTTTTAGGCCAGTTGCAAATTTGACCTTTCCGAATCGATCAGACTTAAGAGTAAATAGTTGTGTCATCAGCATAGATACTGAGTTAAGAACTGGTGTGATCAGGAAAGTCTTTGATGAAAATTAGGAACAACGTAAGTCCAATTAATGCAAAAAGATCTAAAATCATGGCCGTTCAAGACAACTTTCATTTCTTCTTCTATGTGCCCTTTTTTTGGACGTGGGCGACCATAGCTCTCCATAACTTCTTGTCTTTTCTAGTTCTTAGTAAGGTTTGCTTTTTCATCAAATGTTCAGTGATACATAGATCCTACAGTGTAGGGTTTTCGAACCTGGGCGATATCGCCCACCGGTGGGCGATTTCAACTGTTGGGTGAGTGATGAGCAAATGAACAGAAAATGGTGGTCGATTCGAAATTTTGATAAGAGATATCGGATTTTGAGTATTAAAGAGGTATTTCAACATATGCTACTCGAAAAAAATATCCAAAGGTGATATGCAAAAAAAAAAAAAAAAAAAAACTTGATAAAAAGCATGGAGACTAATTGGGAATAACTGAGTCACATTCCTAGATAAGATATAAATATCCTCGCAATCAACGAATATTTTGGTATTTTCTGTAGTTTAGAGAAGAGTTATAAACATAGGTTCTTCAGATAAAACAATATTTTTTTCGGATATAAATCAGATCAAGGAAGACCAAAAACACCAAAAAAATATTCGCTAAATTTTTATTAGCTGCTGTTAGGGCATATTATTTTTAATTTTATAATTATTAACAAAAATCGTTGAATTTTTTTGTCACCACTTGCAACCCTTACCCTAACCGTGAAACTAAATTATTATCCGGTTCATACTCCTTCTCGGTCTTTTGAACAGGAGTAGAGGTTTATCCATGGATTCCTGTTTAGGATTCCGGTTCCTTTTCAAGCCTTCTCACCCTCTTTTCTTAGTAGCCTATCGCTTCTTAGTGGCACTATCAATTTGCTTGGTGTGAACTGATTAATATATATATATATATATATATGTTATAAACTGTTACAATGGAACATGCAAAGTACCGCGACAAAATGCATATTTGTTTCGACATCCAAAAGACGTCTTTTCAGTCGGTTAACAATGGTGGTAATAAACGATTTTATTTAAAAATATGATTTATGAAACATCACTTCTTTTTTTAGCATTCTTGAAAATTATCGATAGAAAGCAAAGAAACAAATATATAAAAAAAATATGTTAAAAAAAGTATTCATTCCATAAAAGGAAAAGAAAGAAAATATCAAATAAATTATATATATATATATATATATATATATATATATATTAGTTTTCAGTGGTTCAGTTTCCTTTCGTTCGTTCTTTCATACGGTCGTAACAACAATAGCCGCCATATAAGTCGGCGTCAGCCTCCATTTGGTATTTTTTACTACATCTTAAAGTTCGTTTATGAGGGCACTTCAACGTCGGGTAATGGCTAGAAAGCCTGTCTCGCTTGATCAATTACAACTGAATAGTGAGTTTGATCTTTACTGGGTGCTCCATACTTTCGGCCTTGTGCCATATCTAAGGTACGCTTAGAAAATCACCATTAAGTCAGTTTATAAACCAGTAACAAAGTTTAAGCAAACAATTTTGGTACGTTTTTACGGACAGACAGTGGAAATTTTTTTTTATGAAAGTAGGCGTTGACTCAAAAAAAAGGCTGGGAAGTCTTGTTATAGTATTAGTTGTTAAAGTTCAGAGAAATGCCAGGGTTCGAACTCTGATTTAAGCTCGTTCCCCTTTGTAAAAAATCAGTGCAACAAGTATTCTTGCCTCCCTTTTTAACTGGTCAGTTTTTGTAAAATATGTGTCACCTCATTATAAATATTTTCACCGGGATGATTTTGTTCAAACTATTCGTCGTATCACACCCAAATACCTGTCTTGAAATCGTGTGGCTTTCGAAATAATCACTCGGATAATGATGCAATCTAACATACTTATAAGTTTATTTTTTGGCCTCAGTCTATATGACAATGCCATTGAGTCGAGCTGTATCATTTGTCAAAAATCATTACCGCCATTAATTTTCAAAATAAATTAGAAAACTACATTTACTGTTTTTTTTTAACCGAAATATTATCTTCTAAAATTTTTATATGCCTTATATGCAGAAAATTCCAGAAAATAAGTACAAGCGAAAATCATAAATAAATAAAAATAAAAGCTAAAATAATAATAATAATAATAATAATAATAATAATAATAATAAATACAAGGACCTTGCAATCGAAATCTCAGATATGTGGCACATGAGGACATCAACAATTCCAGTTGTAGTTGGAGCCCTAGGATTGGTTGGAAAAGATTCCAGTAGACTTATTGAAGGGATTCCTGGTAGCCCATGCCTTAAAGAAATACAAAAAATTGTACTCACAAGTACAGACCGCACCTTATGAAGGGCTTTATCTATGTAAAATATGTATGATTTTTTTTTCAAAACTACTCAGTGGCAAATGTCATGATGCCATTTTTGATTTTAGGTCTCTGGTGAGGACCCGGGAAGAAATTAATTTTCTGGTGTATGAGTATACACCAGAAATCAAAGGAAATAATAATAATAATAATAATAATAATGGTGGTGGTGGTGGTGGTGATGGTGGTGGTGATGATGATGATGATGATGATGATTTTGTATTTAAAATCAAAGCAAAATAATTTAAGGTAGATGTTGTAGATATTAAAAAGTTTTCATTTTTCGGAGAGGATCAGATAAAAAAGAAATTTTAAAATCAGAAATTTTTAAAAGATAATATCTTATTGAGCCCCACCCACAGCCTTAACACCTGATTTACCTCCCACACATTTTTATTTCGTGGAACTCTGCTAGTTTATCATCATGGAGGATTGAACTCATTACCCAGTCGTAATAATCAAGTGAGACGAGCTTAATAATCGCTATTCCACAATCAGCTTTTGTTTTTAATTTGACTGTCATATTGCCATCATAATAATTATCTCTTAAATCGATATTGGCATTCCATGAAATATCGGCCACATGCGCTTAACACGAGCAATTTACTGTTAATATAGACCTCCCTCCACAATCATTGTCGTTTCGTCTGCTTCAAATCAGTTCAAATTAAGCTTTAAAATGAGAGGAAAGAGAGTCTGGAGGATTTAACACTCACAGGTCATTCTGACGAAATAAGGTGGAAACAGGGTGGAAACAGCGAGTAACCTACTTAACGAGTTTGTGTGAATGGATGGCAGAACAAGAAAGGAAAAAGAGACATAATAAAGTGTTAAAACTTACTAAGAGCAACAAAAGACAGGAAATTGTGGAGAGCCATGATCACCCACATCTTGATGGGACACAGCATATATAAAAATAAAACGAGGCGAACTTAACAGCAGTAACCAGAATTTATGACCTAAGGGTTTGCGTAAGATGACTTTAAAATTAAAGGCCTGAGAAATTAGATGCTTACCGTAGTTGGATTTGAAACAGAAAGAGACAGTTGAAATTTCTGGGACACATAGTGAGGAAAGGGGACTTCAAGAATTTGACACTCTCATGACATAGTAAAGGTAAGAGTAACAGAGGAAGACAGCGAGTAACCTACCTAATAAGCTTGTGTAAATAGATGGCAGAACTGCAAACGAGATGCAAAGCAAAAAACAAAAACAAAAACAAAAACCAAAAACAAAACAAATCGAGCATTGCTAAGAGCTACAAAAAATAGGAAGTTGTGCGGAGCCATAATCGCCCCGGATTTAAAAAAAATATCACAAAAAAGACCTTGGCTCGATGAATATAAATTTCGCTAGAGTGATCTTGTATCATAGTAGGTTAAATTTATGAGAAGGATTGGCGCAATACGATCGTCTTAGTCCCATTAACTATTCCTGTTAGTTTTGTATTAAGGTAAGCTTAGTAAATATCAAGAGAGAATTATGGGAAGGACAGAAAGCTAAGTCAGAATCTCTTAACGATTGCGTCGTGGACGACAAGTGAAGTTAAGTGTCGTCCATTGCGTGCGTGATAAATTAGTCTTTAAGGAATAAAATTGTCAAGTGTCAGAAGGGGTGACAAAAGCTGAAATTCTTAAAAGAGGTGAGCTGAAAAACGGTAGGGGAGAGAGAGAGGAGGAGGAGGAGGAGGAGAGTGTGTGTAGAAGAGAGAGAAAATAATCACAAGAACAAACTCTTTGATTAATCGACATTTACTTAAAAAATCAAGCCACTTTTTATTGCTCTTGTTTGGCGATGTCCAATGAATTGACTTATTTTTTCTTCTTCTTTTTATTTGTTTAAATGTTGCTTTTTTGCGGTGATCAACTTAGGAGGGCTAAATACAGTTGGTTGTGGACAGACACCGGCCGTAGAGCAAGACAACTTCACTTCTCATTGCCTGACAACGACTGAAATGATGCTCTAGTTTCAGATAAATTTGCTAAATACCTACATTTACAATACTAACTTATTTTTAAGCTGATATACAAATATCGATTGGCGGATTTACTGATTGGTTGATTGCAGAATAAAATCAATTATTTCAACTGACTTGAAGTGGAACGACTACATTGAATCAGTAGCTGTATCTACTTCAAGGAAAGTTGAGTCACTGTGTCGTGCCAGAAGGTTTTTTCTCGTCAGAATTCCATCTTGCACATTTACAAATCTACAAATTCGTCCGTGCATTGAATACTGTTGCCATATCTGGCATGGTGCTCCTTCTATTAATCTCAAGGTTCTTGACAATCCGAAGAAGGATCTGTAATATAATCGATCCTGACTTGGCATCTCGACTTCAGTCACTTTCGCACAGACCTGATCTGGCTTCTCCCTGTCTTATCTACAAATATTTTCATGACAACTGCTCTGACGAGCTTTTGTCCCTGGTCCCTCGACTACATGAATTTAAGTGTGCTACTAGATTAGCATCTAGGTTCCACCGTTTCACCGTCGAAATAGTTAAATGTAACCACGCTTCTACTCCAACCGTTTCTTTTCTCGCACTTCCCACCTGTGGAACTCCCTTCCGTTTTTTTTTGCTTCCCTGAAAACTACAGTTTTCAAAAATTTAAATTCAACATCAATCGCCACCTATCTTCTTTTATCCTTTTCTCATTCCCCCCCCCCCTTATATCCAGTCTTTTATCTCACTTTCGCTACTCTGTAACCTCCTTCGTACCAGTGGCATTCCCGCCTTGCTTGGGGTGATATGCTTAAAAAAAACATTCCCCTTCGACGAGCGACGCAATATTACTACTTCCTGTTTACTTGCTTCCCTAAAAAACCACAGTCTTCAAAAATTTAAATTTAACATCAATCATCATCATCTCTCTTCTTGAATCCCGTTCATCTTTTATCATTTCCTCAATCCTCCCTGTACTCGCTCTTCTTTCTCACTTTCACTCTGTCCAATACCATGCATATTAGTGGCATTCCCGCCTGACCTGGGGTGAAATGATTAAAAAAAGTGAGAAATAGGTAGCTCCAACCCATATATGGTAGTAATATTCTATTGTTGTTTTGATTTGCCAAAATGATTGCCTTTCCATTTATATATTTAATCATGGCAACTGTTTTGACAAGCCTTTTTCTCCAGTTCTCCGACTGCATAAATTTAAGCATGCTACTAGGTTGGTATCTAAGTCCCATCCTTTTACCGTTGAAATAGCTAAATGCAACTGCCACTTCTACTCCAACAGTTTCTTTTCTCGCACTCCCCGCTTGTGGAACTTCTTTCTGTTTACTTGCTGACCTGAAATGCAACGTCAATCGCCATCTTCTGTCTTCTTGAATCTTTTCCTCAATTCCCCTTCTACCAGCCTTTCATCTCACTTTCACTCTCTGTAACACCCTGCTTAGGGTGATATGCTTAAAAAGATTTCCTTTGGAGAAGTGACGCAATATTACTCTTTTAATTTCTCTCTATTTAGGCCTTGTGTACTAAGATAGGCTTAGTCAAGAAAAGTAAGGATAATAATAATGATTCTGTTAGTACAGTTACTCTATTTCTCTCTAATGCTCTTTCTGAACATTGACGATCATCTTCCTCAACAGCTTCTTGACTTTTTGTTGCTCTAGGCAGTACTTTCTCCTTTATAGCCCTTCTTTTTGTTAGGATTTTCCAACTATCTGTCTATACAAACTTGTTGAAAAGGTTACTGGCTGTTTTCCTTTGCATCTCTTGTATCCAATGTATACTGTGAGTGTTAAATTCTCCAAACCTTGTTTTTTCATGATGTGTTCCAAAATATGTAGCTGTCTCTTTGTGGGAACTAGATTTGTTAATATTTTTTGTAATAATGCATTCATGTTATTTACAAACAATTTAAATATACAGGTACGAGTTACATGTTCTTCTTTCTTGATCAAATACTGGCGGTAAATGTTGATGAACGATCAATAAGAGGAACTTTCATTTTCACTATTTGTTAATAATCCCCACCTCTCTCTATGACAATGCTATTGAGCTGAGCTGAATCATTTATCTACAGCAGAGGTTCTCAAATGATGCGCCTGGGTGCACTAGTGCCCTCTGGAAGATGTCTAGGTGTGCCCTGGCATTCAAGAGAAATATCTGTTCAGATATAAGAAATAAATATATTTACTTTATTATATTACGGTACCCGATTAAGCGTTTCTGCTCTCATCACAATTAAGTGCAAAAAGAGAGGAACTCTTCAATGTATTGACGAAGAAATGAGAGTTTGCTTATCAAATAAACGCCCAAATATTGAAGAAATCGCTAAAAGACTTATCAGACTCATGTTTCTCATAAACAAAAGAATGAATAAACTGAAGGTATGTTTCATTTTATATATTTTTGTTGCATTATTTATTTTTTGCAATATTTGACTTCATTATAACATATTTTTCCGAAATTTGTATATAGTGCGCTTACAATTTTTGGTAGGATTTCAAGTGCGCCCTAACTTAAAAAAAGTTGGAGAACCACTGGTCTACATTCATTACTATTATTTTCAAATTAAATTAAAACGATTCACTTTGCGTTTATTTTCTAAAATATTAACTTCTATAACCTTTATATATATCTATTGGTCTCATTCAAGAAAGTACAAGCGAAAAACTAAAAAGAAGGTTATTTAATGATTTTAAATACTCTTTCTTTTTTGTAAATAAAAAAGTGTTTATAGAAAATCCTGTAGATCTAAAACATATGTAGATACAGTGTAACCCGGATATAAGAGAGTTGTCGGGACCGGGAGAAGAAGTCTCTTATATCCGGGTTTCTCTTATATCCGGGTTACACTGTACCTCTAAAAAAGTGATACCTAAATTTTAAAATGCATTTTAAAATGAAAAACTATTTCTTGAAGTATTGATTTTAGTTTTAATTCCAAGTTAATAGATTTAATTTAATATTCGCAATAGGCAAAATGCTCGAGTTTCAAACAGAATTTAAAATAAATTGATTGCAGTTTTTTCTCCTTATCAGTAAAATAAATTGGTCCATATTGATTATTGAATATTGATAGATCTGTCAACACAAACATACTTTTCTTTATTAAATATCTTTCAAAAATAAAATATACTTTTCTGAAACTTTATTTGAGGTAGACCAGCTGATTTAAATATTAATTAAACTAAATTGAAACAAATATTACTTTTAGTTTAAAATATCGTAAAATAGATTTTTTATACGAGTGTTTTTCTGATAGCTTGATGCTTGAGAAATGGAGACATTTGACGAATACAACGTGGACGCGTTTGTTTATATATATATATATATATATATATATATATATATATATAAATTCATTAAAATATTCTAAGCAATCTAATATTTTGACTTTTAAGCACTTTGGCTTTATATAGCTTTATTTAGGAAGTGTAAAACGCTTGTTGGGAAATAGAAAAATAAAATTATCAATAAATTTTAAATTTAGGTACTTCTCTTATTTTCTGATAATGTCTTGTATTTACAAACATCGACACGTTTATATACAAATAAGAAAAAAAAATCGAAATTCTTTTTAAAATACTGTAGGTCGTTGAATTTGAAGTGAACGACTTTTCATTTATGATTAGTATACAGTTTTGACTGGTACAAATTCATACAGAATTTGAAGATTTAAAAATTTATAAATTATTCTAATCAAAATAAAAAATAATTAAAAAGTTCTTATAAAACTTCATTAAAAGTATTTAAAAGCTTTTCTAATGAAAAATAAATGTCTTGGTTTTATTGCATTTTTTATTTTACGGGTCAGGGCAGATTTTCTCTAACTGGGGGTTTTGTTTGACGATTTAAATTATAAGAGGATTTTTCCTTATAACTAACCAAAAAGGATTTCTCGAGATTTCATATTAAATGGAGAAGTGGGGTAACAGATGTAATAATTTCATTCATTTCTGAATAAGTCTTGAAAGTTTAATTAAAATCGGATAAAAATCTGATTTGTGAAAGAATTTCCCAATCGATGTGCTTTTTACCACAAAAAGACGCTCAAATTTCTCGTGTAAATTTTATATCTGGCGTTGACGAAAAAGAAAAAGAACAGATTTTTAACCAAAATTTTCAAGGTTCTAAGAAGGAAAAAAATAATCCCTTGATATTTCCTCTTAATAACAAAGATTTTGATGATAAAATTTTATGTTGTATTATGTTTTGTATCCTTTTTTTTTTTTCATCACACATCCACTTTTTTTTTTAACGAATTTTTTGAGGTACTTATTTTTTTCAGTGGCTCCCAACCGGGATGAATGCAACATTACTGGGAGTCTACACACATACACACACAAATAGTAAATATTTTAGTGATCCATAGAGCAATTTCACTTCGGAACGGTTGTTACAACTGAGAATTGGGATTTCTACATTAATCTACGCCATATTAAAATACTAAAAATAGGAAAAACAACTTTAAAACTATCAGAAAACGAGATCAAGCGATGTAAGTGAGCGTCCCTTTTTTACTTTACTGGATGTTTCGATCGTAAAATTTGAAAAAAAAAAAAAAAAAAAAAAAAAAAAAAAAAAAACTGAGAAGGATATATAAAGGAAGGATTAAAGGAAAATTATATAAAGATTAGTAAAAAATAAAATTAAGTTTTTTTTTTTTTTCATCGAATGTTTGTTGGGGTCAACCAAAAAAAAAATATATAAGAATATAAAAGTGGTCCATTTGTTAAAAAAAAAGAAAGATTGAAAACAACTGCTTAAGATAGAAAATATAAAATCAGGTAAACTTAATATCTGACTTAGACCCCCACTTATTTTGTGCATCCTGCTTAACAATAACAGCAATAATTAGGGTTGAGAAGTAGTAAAGAAAAACAAAGTCTTCTACACTTAGATGTCTAATAGACGGGGCGAGGGCGGGGATGACGTTTATATATATTTTTTATTTATTTATTTTTTTCTGGAGGAAATTTTCCAACGTATCCAGGGTAAATCAAAACCACTCAATTTTATTAATTTCTCCCCTTAAAATGAGTTTTCGACTCCACTTTTATTAATACCACCGTTTATTGCATATTAAGAATTATTAAGATCTTCCTTGGGTACCGAGGGACATCATTTCTTTCTTACTTTCATACACATTTTCTTATTAAGCCCTTTGCATGCACGAACATGTACAGAATCCCCATTTTCAGAGTCGCCTTCCCAGAGTTGTTTCATTAAGAACAAAAGCAATTATCTGCTTTCTTCATCTACCATTAGAGATCCTAAAATAAGTGTAAACCACAAAAGTTAAGCGTTTCGATGAAGTCTACGTCGTTCCAATTCATTTATTTGATGAAATCATCCCGAGCAAGGCTGATGCTAGTGTCTCGTACATCATCCCCCAAATCTATAATACAGGCTCGCCTCTCGAATCTTTGCAACGGGCTCCCCACTCTACTACATCCCTATTTTCATAAGGTAGTATTCATATAAAATACAAATATTGTAACACCTAATTATGTACAATAATGGATCATATGCAATATAGGTGAACAATTCAACTAGAAAAATTTAAAATAGATAATGTATCTAAATACAAGTTAGAGACATTTCATAGATTATTCCATCTTAAATAAATCAACAATAATTTGCCGTAATTTTTTAACATCAACTTCAGATTTCTCTTGTTAAAAAGCTAAGTAATTTTAACACTTTCAACATTATGACTAAAAAATAGTGAATTTTATATAGTGTTTTTCTAAGATTAAGCATCAGCGAAACCAATTCATGGATTTGGACGAAAAAAAAAAAAAAAAAAAAGTTGTTTTCATTTTTTTTTTTTTTTTCGTCCAAATCCATGAATTGGTTTCGCTCGTGCTCAATCTTACCCCCCCCCAAAAAAAACCCCTATAAAATTCACTATTTTTTAGTCATAATGTTGAATGTGTTAAAATTACTTATCTTTTTAAAAGCCCCCAGAATGACATCAAAATTCGCAAAAAATTTCATCCTTTAATAATCTTAGTTTAATTTGTCATGTAGATAAATTTAGATAGAAACAAAAAGCAAATGTTGATAACATAGCGAGGGTAACAAAGCACTATCCGGAGTCACCAACCAGATTTGCTCTCCCCCCCGCCTGTGGTTTCGGAAGTAGTATATATATATATATATATTCTCTGTTCCTATCTATACTCTTCTTCATCTAATAGAAGGCTTGAGAGCTATTCAATGTAGCCGAGGATTAGTGTTAATATGTTTATGATAACCCGCGCCCCTTTTTTATGTATGTCTTATTTCACCTTTGAGGTGTCAGCTTCAGAGTGATGTCTAACAAGTTCGTATCGTACGACATTATGAGTTTGATCCTCACTGGCTCGCATACTACGATGTCCATGATTACGTTGATGAAAATATTATACATAAAAATAACTTTAAACAAACACGCACGTGTCATTATTTTTTTTACTTGAAATAAAAGCATATATATAAAAAAACTAAAGTATGTGTATTGTATTGACTTACCTTTTTGTAGAAAGAAATGCAATAAATTGAGAAAATAATTACAATAATTTTTTTTTAAATTGTAAAAACAATAGATTAATTGCAGTAAATTTTCCTTTGGTAAATCTTATGTTCTTTTTGCTGGCCGACATTTGGTATTTGAACATCTTCAACGGAGAAAAACGTTTTACCTGCCATTTCACGCAGAAATATTAATTTAAAAAAAGCTGACTTTTTAAAGGTGAATTTTTCTTTCATTCATTTAACTGTTTAAAGCATCTGAGACAAAAATATTGGGTTGGTCGTATTGCCTGTTGCTAAAATGTATGCTTACTTCTCAACGGGAAATCCTCGACTGGTAAAATCCAAGGAATTGAAGAAGAAAAAAATGTTGTGCATGTAGCACATTGCCGAACGTCAGCCGGGTGTCAGGGGTAAATGCGATTCATTTAAAAGAAAACACAACGTGCGTGAATGATTCTCTTAAAGTTTTTACCTCTAACGAAAACAACTGGCTTTAATTACCTACGTACGTGTGTGTGTGTGTGCGTGATTGTTTTTAGCAGGTATGTCTTTTTTCTCTTTGTTTTTGTTTTATTTATTTTCTCTCTCTCTTGTCACTTATATTTCTTCCATGTTCGTGTGCCCCATTGCTAATAAGTTGTCAACTGACGACAGCAAATGGAGAACAGAAGTGAAAAGGACAAATCCAGGTCACCAATGGGCAGCCCAACATATACAAAAATGAAATAGACGTGAGTGGATAAGAAACTCCTTGATTAAGTATTCGGCTATATAACAGTTTGACAACGGACATCCGCGCGCAGACTTTGACAAAGAGGAAAATAACTAATGCTGAGCTTAGTTTAGTTCAGAACATGGTAAGATTGTGTTGCATCAATCTTTCAAATAAGGAGGACTGTACTTTGAAAATCAGCATTTGAAACCCTGTGTTTGAGCAAAGCCCACAAACAACAACTACTTGCACTAGTAATTTTTTAAAAAGAGCAGCAAGGTTTTTTCTTTAGGCGACAGTCGACTTATATTGTCTGTATAGTATTTCGAAATAAATTTTTAAAAATCTGAATTCTGAAAAAAAAAAGGATTAACAATGAAAGATAGATCTATTCTAGATCTTTCTGCATTAATCAACGATGTTGTCATCACTTCTGAAGTAAGTATCTATACCGAGGGCACAACTATTTACTCTTCTCTGATCGGTTCCGAAAGAGTTAATTGACAGCTGATCTAAAAAAAATTGCCTACAGTCTATTGTTTACTTGGGTAAGGAATGGTTTGTTAATTTCAACGCTCCCAAAACGAACTACTCTCTTAAAAATCGTCTTAGAAACCCTTTTTGACTTCCATCAGAATGGCTGATGCTAACCTCCAGGAGAGTGATTCATTGCGCCTTCTCCAACTACGTTTTCCATTGACATGAAGTGGAAAGATTATATTAAGTCAATTATATTGAATCACTTGCTAGGTCCGCTCCTAGGAAATTTGGTTCATTACACATTCCAAAAGCTGGGCAGAGTATTGCGAAACAGGAGGATTTCTTTGGTAACAAAGAAAAGAATACTGACCTGTTACGTGACATCTGTCTTTCTTTACTGCAGCGAATGTTGGACGATTTCTTCAAAGATGAAGAAGAGACTCGAGGCGACGTAGATGTGGTTCTACAGAAGGATGCTAAGGATATCATGGACCGAGCGTGTGAGCAACGATGGGGTCTTAGAGAAGTTGCAAACAAGGTTTATACTTAACATCGGAAAGAGGCAGCTGAAGTTTTTGGGACACATAATGAGGAAGGAGAGCCTGGAGAATCTGATACTCACAGGTCGAATAGAGGGAAAAAGAGAAAAGGAAACGCAACGTGTGACATACCTGGCGAACTTGAGCAAGTGGATGACAGAACGTGGTCTGGGGGAGGAAGCAGAGGGAAGGAGCTTGCTGAGAGCTGCAAGGGATAGAAGAAAGTGGAGAGCCATGATCACCTACGCCCTGAAAGGACATAGCACATAAAAAGAAAAAAAGTGTCGTGCTAAACAGTTTTTCTCGACAGATTCTATCTTGCACATTTATAAATCAACCATTCGTCCATGCATTGGATATTACTGTAGCATCTGGTCAACAGTGCTAACTATCTATTTAGAGATTCTTGCTAAAATCCAAAGTAGAATCCTCAATGTTATATGTCTTGACCTTGTATCTCGGCTTCAATCTCTTTCTTATCATCATAACTTAGCTTCCCTGTGCCTTTTCTATAAATATTTTCACGTTAATTCTTCTGAAGAGCTTTGCTCCTTGGTACATCGACTTTATGAATTTAAGCACAGTACTAGATTGGTGGAGGCACGGTGGAGTAATGGATAGCGGCTTGGATTGAGGAATCGGAAAGCCGAGTTCGAATTCCAGTCAGATCCATTACATTCACTTACGTGCTAATACCCTTGGGAAAGGTATAAAACTTCTTCTTCTCCCTCAGCTATGGGTAAATAGCAGGACAGACCAGGTTGCCTTGGATGGCAACTGGTCTACCGCAGAAAGGAATGGCAACACACTGCGGGAAAAAATCTGCCTCGTCAGTCATGTATCGAAAGATAAAATGATTGCCTAAGCGTGTATCACGCATGGCACATAACTAACTGAACTAGATTGGCGACAAGGTCTCATCACTTTACAATTGAAATTGTTAGATGTTATCGTAAGTTCTATGTTAGTAGATTCTTTCTCGCTTGTCAAGTATGATCTTCAAAAATTATAAATGGAATATCAATTGTTATCTTCTGTTTTCTTAATTGTTCTCTCTCAATAATGTTTTTCTTTTTCTCATATTCATTCACAGTCAATAACTCGTTGCATCTTGGTAGCTTTATTGCCTTGCTAGTGGTGAAATGATTAAAAATGTTTACTGTAGCATGTAAAGTTTGAAATACGATTGTATACTTGAGAGAGTTTAGTCCCAAACACTACTTTTTAAACATTGAAACCTCTTGCAAATCTGCTTTAAACCTTTCAAAACAGAATTTCTCATACAAACTAATGATAACTGCTTAATCTTCCCTTTACGCCATTTCGTCGAAAGACCTCATTAGTCAGCTTTATTTCATGACAAGGGGCATACACACACACACACACACACACACACACACACACACACACACACACATATATATATATATATATATATATATATATATATATATATCACAAAAAATCTAAAAAATAAATATTTTAATCCTCTCAAATTAACGGATCAATTTCTTCAAGTGTTTTTAACAAATCTTAGTAAGAAAGGGGCCGTAGTTTTGGTTATTTCTGTTATTTTCCCACGTACTTTCATTCTCATCCAATATCATCTTCAGGGATGAATAATTAAGGCAAAAATGAGTGCAAATGATAGTTGTGGATTTATTTGTAAATGCGCATTCACGCACTCCATTATAATCAATTTACTTTACGGATATGTAAGGGAGGTAACTTAGTTTAAATTCCTTTATTATTAATGATTTAATAATAATTTAAGATCTAAGATTTAAAAGTGAAGCAGGTATTTTGATATAGTGCTCAATATTATAAAAATAGAGCATTGATAATTATATATATATATATATATATATATATATATATATATATATATATATATGTATGTATAGAAAAAACTGTAATTTGCCCTGACTCCGCAGTTTCGTAAAATATGTCCATTTTCAAGGGATTAACTCGTATATTGAATATTTCCAATTGAAAATAGTTAATATATGAATTAACCCTTGAAAAATGGACAGTTTACCACGAAACTGGGGAGTTGGGGATAAATTACAGTTAAGTAATTCTTTTGTTTATATATATAAAATATATATATATATATATATATATATAGGAAAAGACAAAATTTATAAGGCATTCAAAAAAAAAAAAAAAAAAACAACAACAGCCGGTTTCGTTCCAGGACTTATCAAGTTTATTTTTCTGGGAATAGAAAATTTAAAAAGCGTGTAAATTAATTTAAATTAACGAATGGAATGGAAGAGTAAATAAAATTGAATTTCAACAAACTAGAGTTCAATAAACATTCAGACCAAGTAAGCATTCCCTCTGTTTACAAAGGGAAAGCTCATGGGATCTGATATACAAGGAATCTAGAACCTTGAGGTGATATGTGGGACGTAGATAAAATCAAAACACGGTCCACACTAAAATTAACCATACATTTTCTACTATTTATTATATGCTCAGCAATAGCAGAGTCAGAACTATTGTTTAGTTGGCTCTTCCTGGCAGACAGATTCAAAATCCTGGGGGGTAAATGTTATTAATTTCTCGAATCCAAACGCTGGGACGTCCTCCCTATGTAGTCGTATCCACAACTACACTTGTATTGATAAATCACCGATTTAACATGATGGGGAGGGAGGGCGTCCTTACGAATGGAAGAGAAAACAGGATGGGTAACAAATATTGCCCTAACATTCGCCGAAAAATAACATCTATTGATCAAACGTGAAATTCGTTTAGATAAGCTCTCACCCTCTGTACCAATAAAGGGAAGACGCAGATAAACTGGGCATGTATCAACAAATTGTGGCTTAACCCTCTGAAATTTACTAATGACGTCTTGGACAAACTTAATTTCACCGCAGAGAAGGCCATCAGAACATAACTTAAGTGCCCTGTGAATTAAGGCCTTAATCAAATTAATATTTCGTTGTCTGGGACAAAAAGAGTCCCAACGCGTATAAAAGCATCCTGAGCAAGGCCGGTGCTAGTGTTTCGTACCCCACCCCGCGAATCTATAATACAGGCTCGCCTCTCGATTTTTTTTGCTACGGGCACCCCACTCTACTACATCTCAATTTTTTTAATAAGTAGTCTTCATATAAAATGCAAATATTATTGTAACCTAATTATGTACAATAATGGATCATATGCAATGTAAGTGAACAATTAAACTAGAAAAAATTTAAATGAATGCAATGTATGGAAATACAAATTAGAGACATTTTATAGATTATTCTATCTTAAATTAATCAACAATAATTTTCCGTAATTTTTAACATCAACTTCAGATTTTTCTGGTTAAAAAGTTGAATAATTTAAACACATTCAACAGGGGTACGCACACACACACAAGAAAAATTACCAACCTAACATCAATAAAGTGCACAGAAATCACATTCACATTCAAGCAAGTTTCTGTTAGTCTTTAACTTCTTCAGATTTTATCGAAAGTCATATCTGCTTAGTTTCCTAACCGAAATATATTCAAAGAAATGTCTAAAGAATTTGCTCCATCCCCAGCTGCGAAAATCTGTTTCATGCTTATTTGCAATCGTCATGCCATGCTTATAAGCATGAAACAGACTGTCTTCGCTGGGTGTTGACTTCAGTGTCCACTTGTATATTTACATACGCTCTATCCCTGGTATTGAGCACTTTAACCAATAAATATGGCATACCTTAAAATTATGTTATATATTCTGTTGTAGGGATATGAGTTTGTGACCCTGCGTTTCACGCTTTTGTGATAATCAGACAATATCATATCCTATCCATACAACAGAATATGTTAGCTCTATCACTGATATTGAACGCTTTCCACTAGGTACTGCACATACAAAAGTTATATATATATATATATATATATATATATATATATATATATAGTCAAAATTCATGAATACTAACCATTTTGATATTTAATAGCTCTGTACATTTGTTTTTTTTAAATTTTTTACGTTGTGTATTGAGCAATCTTTATATAACCGTTTTCCGGACAAATCTAACTTTGACTGGAAAAAATGTTTTACACACACACACACACACACACACACACACACACACACACACACACACACACACACACACACACACACACACATAGTGGTTGAATTGACCATTCTACAATGGAGACGGCAATGGCTTCTCTACATTTTCGTCTCCCCTCAATTTTATGCTATAATGTTTAAGTGTCGTTGATATATATATATATATATATATATATATATATATATATATATATATAGATTTTCGAAAAGTGTCCAAGCTATATTTAATTCCAGTTAAATTTGTCTGCCCAGTTCAATTGATGTTATTACCCATAAGTAAAACATGATTTTTTTTTTGCCATGTGAAAATACGTCACAATGGCTACAGTTAAAAATAGCAAAAAGATAAAAACAGGTCGGATAGGATTGATGACGATTACACAAAAAAGAAACAAAGAAAGAGAGAGGGACGCCATCATTTAGAAAATATGCATTTCTTTAGTACACAGTAACGATTGAAAGGAAGTAAACGTTGACTGACATTTGACAATGTGATACGGACGTGTATAGTCAGCCAGTGACTAAGAGTAGTGGGTGTAAATAATGCTAGTATATGGACATTGTGTTTCATGCTTAAAGCAAGAGCTGTTGAACTTTATGTGAACTTTGGAAGACTTCACTGCTTAACCCTGTGAAATGAGTAATTTAGAGAGCGATACAACAAAACTCATCCGAATTCTGATAAATAGAGCGCGAAGTAGAATCAGACCGAAGATAGGACAAGAACAGTATGTGTTCGTCAAAGACACTGGAACAAGTAAGGAATGTAATATCTATGCTCAGAATGTTATCAGAAAGAGCAATACTAATAAAGAAGGGCGTGTAACTGTGTTTTATAGATTACGCAAAGACGTCCAATAAAGTACGCCACAAAGATCTGTTAGAACTGCTCAGCAACCTTGATATATTCGGAAAAGACATTAGAATAATCAAAAACTTGTACTGGCAACAAACCACCTGCATACGCATAGAAAATGAATTCAGCAGATATTTTTTTAATCGGGATCACTCCAAGCAAGGCAGCACAGCCACTAGCATGCAAGGCGTTGCAGGGTGTAGAGGAATTAGGAACAGAAACATTAGTGAGTAGAAAAAGAGCAATCAGGAGGACAAGTAGTCAGCGGTTGACATTGTATTTAATTTTTTGCAGATTAAGGTTGGTCGGAAAGAATGAAGTCAGGAGGGAGTTTCACAAGCGAGAGGTGCGAGAAAAGAAACTGTTAGCATAGAAGTTACGGCTACATCTAGCTAGATAATCTGTAAATTAATGAGATAGTCTAGATATGCGCTTAAATTCATATAGTCTATGTACCATAGCGAAGAGTTAATCGGGACAATTACCATGAAAGTATTTATAAAAAGTGATTGAAGCCGAGCCGCCAGATCAGGACCAATAATATTGCTGATTCTTATTTGGATCTTTTCAAGGAGCTCCAAGAAAATAGCAGGGGCACCGAACCATATATGGTAGCAATATTCTAAGCATGGATGAATGGTACACTTATAGATATGCAAGATAAATTCCGGAGAAAAAACCGTCTCACCCGACAGAGTGAACCGAAATTCTTAGCAGCTGATCTAGCGATGGATTCAATGTAATCTTTCCATCTCATGTCAGTTGAGAACGTTAACCCAAGAAGGTGCAATGAGTCACTTTCTTGGAGGTTAGCATTAGCCATGCTGATGGAAGACAAAGAGGGGTCTCTGAGATGGTTAATGGGGAGCAGTTTAGTTTTGGAGGCGTTAAAATTGATAAGCCATCTTTTGCCCCAGTTAACGACCGCCCTGGGGTCATTTTGTACATCGGCTGCCATTTTGACTTTCTTTGACCGATCAGCCTTACTATATATAAAAATAGAAAGGGGTGTAAAAACAAGGATGGGTCTTCTCACCGGACTTATTCAACAGCTACAGCAAGGCAATTCTGAGAGAATTAGATGTCCTGCCATGATTCGTTATTGGCGGCCACGATCTTAACAACATAAGACATGCAGATGACACAGTGTTAATAGCAGACACAGAAAGAAAACTACAAAAGCTCCTACAGAAGTTAGTGAAGAAAAGCAAGAAGAAAAGACTAAACATAAACTGCCAGAAGAAAAGGTTGTTAGCTAAAGGATAAACTTAAAATGCAAATTACAAATCACCAAATAAAGTACAAAATTTTAAATATCTGAGAAATGTTCTAATAGGGAGCGGAAAGTGCGACACTGAAATCCGAAGTCGCATTGGGATGGCCAAAGATGCATTCCAAAAGCTAAGCAGAGTATTAAGACTCAGAAAATCTTCGTTAGAAACAGAAAAAGTACTGAACTGTTACGTGACATCTGTCCTATTATATGATTGTGAATGCTGGAAAATCTTCTCAGAGATGAAGAAGAGATTTGAAGCAACAGAAATGTGGTTCTACTGAAGGATGCTGAGGATACCATGAAGTGAACATGTGGGCAACTACGAGGTTTTAGAGAAAATCATAACTTGAAAAGGAAATTATACTTAACATCAGGAAGAGTCTGTTGAAATTTCTAAGGCACATAATGAAGAAAGAGGGCTTGGAGAATCTGATACTCACAGGACAGATTGAAGGCAAGAGGGCCAGAGGAAAACAATGCATAGACTATCTAGTGAGCTTGAGTAAATGGATGGTGGAACAAGGTTTAGGAGAAATAACAGAAAAAACAAAATTTATAAAGAGCTACAAGGGACAAGAAATCGTGGAGAGACATGATTGCCTACGTCCTGAGGGGACACGACATATAAAGCAGAAGAATCAACGCTTCTTGCGAAATAATCTTTTAAAATAATGAAATTAGGGAAAACATTTTTGAGAAATTCTATAACCAGTAACAGACTGAGTAACACTTCATTGCTATCAATTTAAAGTTCGTGAGCTGGGAGAATGTTTTGGCCGCCATAATAATCGCAGAATTAAATTGCATTAAATCCGCGATGACTATTTTTGTCAGCATGTATAGTCAGGGCCAGTGCAAGGGTCTTGTGCCCCACTGAATCTATGATACGGGACCCCTCACCCCACTACTACATCTCAATTTTCATAAGTTAGTATTTATATAAAATACAAATTTAATTGTAACCTAATTATGTAGAATAATGGATCATATGCAATATAGATGAACAATTCAAGTAGAAAAATTGAAAATAAACAATGTATCTAAATACAAATTATAGACATGTCACAATAGCTCATTCCATCTTAAATAAATCAACAATGTTTCGCGGCAATTTTCATTTAAGTTAATCGGTACAAAATTA